>JAHWFP010110480.1:3219-17321 GCA_023313725.1 Lithobius niger
CTCGTCCGTACGCACATTTTAAGCCCAACCACAAGTCCGTGAGACCTATGTGAGCCGAGCTATTCGAAGAAAACCCCGTCAGGACGGATGTTAACCGTCACCATTTGGACTTCAGAAAAAAAGCCAGCCCTGGTATTCCAGGGACTGGCGTTGTTGGGAGAACAGTCAGTCTGATGCTGACAAATCCCCCAGTACGAAGTTGCCTGTTGGGACTTAGTCTCTGGCAGCATGGAACGGATGTTAACCGTCACCATTTGAACTTCAAAAAAATGGCTAAGTCCCACTAACCTAACCTAACCTCACCTAACCACAGGTATGCTGTTTCTCCATAACCACTCGTGTTTTCGGTATGAAACTTGGTAGCCAGGGGTATTTCGTCCTCCTAAAGCGATCTAGCCTATCCCCAGGGTCGTAGCTCGTTTCCTTCGTCCGCTATTGACGGTCGAAGTATTTAGGCCTATATAGGCCTATATAGGCCTACACTCAAAGCCGGTTTATTTAATAGCGCTCCTTCTACTAGGGCTGTGAGTCTGAATTTTTTTGGACGTCCTGGGGGTATGGCCAGCTAGGCGCCCACCGAGTTTGAAGGGTTTAGGACGAATGGTTTGCCGTTGGCGAACTTGAAGGTCTGTGTAGGTGTTGAAGAAGTTTGCTGCAATAGCCTGCGGGACGTCTTCCCGCAACTTGGGTGCTGGTGTCCCTTGCACCGGGGAAGTGCATGGTTGAAAGCCAGACGGCTAGATTGACGGCCCCAGAAGATGGTGACCCCAGAGGCAACAGCACGCGGGATGACGGACACGTGTTCCCGCAACTTGTCTGCTTGCATCCCATGGCTAAAGACCGGTGTACTTTGCACCAAGGACGTGCGGGGTTGAAGCCAGACGGCTAAACTTAGCTACGCAATAGCTGACTCGTTGGACAAAAATAAAATTTAGTTTTATTAATCTGCGGACTGAAGCAAAGCGCCATAGCATTACTGTTGTTAAATTTCGTCCAAAGGATTCTTAAAAATTTTAATGATTTCCGGGATGTTTTGGAGAAACGAGTTCCATTCCGCAAAGTTCATTTCACATTGGGTTATCGGAATCATGTTCCAATCGAAAGTGTAGAACATGAGTCGAGTAGCGTCGCCATTAAATTTTACCCTCAGTCTTTTATTTTCTCCAAGACGCACTGCATGAAACATAGAATCGAGAGCATTAACGAACATCTTATTGAAATGATGGATTAAAACAGCTTTCGTTGATGGACTTAGGAACAACTGAATCATTTTGAATCTGCTCAATAGCACCCAAGGCTGCATTTTCATTGTCGCCGGCAAAATGAGCATTGTTGGCCCTCCGTTTCAAAATTTCTAGATTTAAATCGCCGTGATGTTTTAACAAGACTTCGCACTCGTGAGCTTTCAAATAAATTTGGGACTGGCCCAACGTGAAGTTGACGACAGCATTTTCTCCGAAGGAAGTGACTTGAACGGTGGCGTTAGGGCCCAGGGCGAAAACATTATCGTCACTCATATTGGTTACTTGCGGTCTTTAATAATAAGAGGTATTTATTTTACTTTTGGTTTTTTTATGCTCTTATCCTTCAAATTCACAATGTACAGATGGTGCCCAGTCGGAATGACTCCTGAATTGGAGACCAAAATTGTGTTCCCAATTTGAATTTTTTATTGGTGTCCTGTCAAAGCTGACCACGGTGGCTGCCTCACCAGCAATTTTTTGAATGATCTTAACAAAATTAGCTACGACCTGCAAACTCACTTGGAATTGAATATTGATTCGTGAGGCAAGGGCTACAACTTTAGTTATCCGACCGTGTTCGGAAACCATGATGTACTGTTGGCCATTTTCTGACAACCATTTAAAATTATCTCTCGTTTCTAAATTCGAACGAAAACAGTAGACGTGCCTGAGAACTCGTAATTCCCTCCTAATCCGATTTACTTGTCTGTCTACGTATTTCTTGGTCGCTGCATCGCCGTCACTGGATGGCTGACCCAAATTTACTAATTTCTTGTCAGCCTAACTTAAATTTCCATCGAAATCTTTACTCAAACCTATTTCAGATTTCAGGTAGCCTGGAGTGACTGCTTCGTTTTGACTGGTGGGAGCCCCCAAATCAACTATTCTGTTTCCAGCTAAACTCAAATTGCCTTCTACAGTTTTGGAGAAACCAAGTGCGTTATTAACGAATGTGACGGTAGCAGCGTCTGAGTCAAAATACGAGGGGCTAGGTTGATAATTCTCTTCTGCCTGGCATTAAAATCAGTGTCTGGTCCGTTCAAGAAATCTCCATTATGCGATGCCGTTTTGATCAGTTTTGCAGAGCTACCAAATTTATCGACGAAGCTCATATTTTTTCCTTCAAGTTGTGGATAAGTTGAAAAAAGTTTTCACCCTGGAACAAACGTTGAATTACGTACAAGCAATACTGGCCACACAGTACCTCTCTAGAATCTTGGATACGTCGGTGGTTGGATAGGAAGTTACCACCGAGATATCTTTTGATCTCTAGAGGAGCTTTTAAACCAAAAGAATCGAAATAAAAACAGCAGCTGGGCCCTCGACTGAAATAACACACCCAGTGGCTTCCTGGAGCTGAGGAGTCCTGTAAATTGACTATGCCACTCTCTCCATTCCGCCGCAGACGTTGAGGAAGGAGGTCTTTGCTGAACGTCCCTCTGTAATTGGAAACGCCTAATTTTTCGGCATATCTGTTTAAATCTACATTAGTCAGAGCCCTGTTTAATGGGACAGCTGCTTCAGATAAAAACCTCGTCCAGGGTTTTGGTTTTTGGTAGTTTTTTTTTTGTGACATCTTTTTTTTAAAGTTTTTTAAGTCTGGATCCCTTCTTTCTATATATGGCGAGCGCCCCCATGGCGGCGTTATGCCGTTTCAATTCTTGCAGCTGCCTGGCGTTATTCCTGGCCGAGTTGACGGCTCTGGAGATTCCAGATGCTGCTCCAGCTAAACCACCAATAGCACTCAATCCCGCCAGGGCGGGTAGGAGAGGAATTATGCCGCCAGTTTGATTACGAGAACGTTTCAAGCTCAGTCCTCGACCTGCCTTGCGAGCCTTCAATACTTTACCGTGTTGCGTTTTAGTGCGTGGAAGCGTCACGTTCCCTCTCTTAGCTGAGAATTGGAAAGGCTGAAAGAAGGAACTTTGCCAGCTTTGAAGTTCAAAGAGACTGTACGTTTTTGTACATGATTTTTCCTCTTTATGAAAAAAATAAATAAAATATCGTACCAAAACCTCGACTTTACTACTGTCCAATTTCAAATACATTATTCTGTCGCTAATAACCAAAGCTAAAGCTTTCGTGTTTGAAGGGACGGCGGTTCCAAAGCGCATTTTTACTTGCAAATCTATAACTGACGATGACAATCTTTCAGACTGCTTTGAAACATCCAGTGCAACCAAAGGATAATTCTTCGAGACCATATTGACTTCATAAGCTGGTCCGGACGTTCCTGACCCCAACCCGTAGTACTGCTTTCTAAAATCTACGATCATTTGATACAAGTTAGAAATGTTACCTTGCGGAAAATTTAAATTTAAATAGAGAAAAGGGCAACGTTCGGAATTGAGCGTTACGTGGACGTCTGTAAAGTTACAGTGATCGAAGACTGCCTGATTTTTTTTTCGCATCGTTGTCTCTAGCAGTTTGAAAACCTATTACTATCCACCTCGGCCGTTCAACAGACCTCGTGGTGATCAATCTCCAAGCGCAGCTTGTCGAGGTGGGAAGGTCTAACTGGTCAGCTTAACAGTGTCTGAATGCGAGAGGGATGCTGATGCCAGAATCCACCATGGCGTACAGTTTGTTTTTTGACCATCGGAGGGAGTCACGTGCGGGAGGAGCCAAGTTATTTGTTCTAAGACTATCTTGCCGGCATCAACCCCCGACGCTCTGAATATAGCATTATCGTCCGACGATCGAATAAGCACCAGCGTTTGTTGACGAGCATATAAAATTTTCGTATAGTCTTCGCAAAAGCCCAGTAAATGGGACAATGGCGAAGGAAAAACTGCCTTTCGGGTTGCGGGCAAAGAGCACGTCTCTTTTGTGTTTCAGAATCAAATTCGTAGTATCGTCTGTTGAAGATGCATTATGGGAGTCCAGAATCCATCCTCTATTGGTCAATTCCGCTTGCTGCTCCGGAGAGTAACTTACTAATCCTTTAATGGTGCTTGCAAAACCGGGCATGTTTAATTGGTCGACTGTCTTGTCGCTTATTTTATATTGTATCATGCTAAATAAATATGTGGTGGCGTTATTCACCAAAGCAATTTTATCTGTCACGGCGTATGCCGAACTGTCGGAACTCTTGACAAGAACAGCTTTCACGTGAATGTAGCTTTTGTGCGGGTGGGTAAATAAATGTTGGTTCTGAACCGTAATTCTGATTTCGCTGTTGGGAGTATTCACGTTCGTACCCACTATTGGCCCGTACTCGTGATAATAGTAACTGACGACTGATTCGTTCAGTATGAATGGTTCTGTAAGGTTCAGATATTCCTCATTGCTCTCCATCGTTAGGCACTGACGAGACTGTCTATGAATTTGATATTTTCAGGACTCAGAAATTGTCGTCTTCTAGCTCTGAAAGTGTCGTTGTTCCCCCCTTTCGCTCGTGGCAATGTTTCTCTCTTATAAGAGCCTCCCAATTGGTTGTGAACTATTGGTTCTTTAGCTAAAGGTAGACTGGGAACAGTCGGTTTAATAATATTCTTATTAATTTTCAACATTTTAGGTTTTTTATTTTTTTAGTAAGTGTAGTCTCATCGTTAATGTCTCACCTCTCAAATTAACAGGCCTGTTGGCCTGGTCGGTCAACCAAAATCTAATAGAGTAAACCACGTTTTTAGTAACGGGCAGATATATCAGATTGTGAGGCGAAGAAACCACTTTATATCCCGGGGAGACGTTGGGGAAAAACGAGTAGAGAGTCGGTTGCGATGATCCGTTCACGTAAGAACTCGAAACCAATTCGCAATGTACCAGTATGCTATTTACATTTATTATGTTGACAGTGTTTGGTCCGATGTATTCCCCAAATTCGTAAGTCTTAGCTTTGAAACAAAAAATCTTTCCGATACTGGACAGTTCAGAAAAATCAACCCTATATCTCCTGTCAGTAATAGTTAGTTCACACTTTAGAGTGTTTACGTTGCCATTTAATAGAAAGTAGGAAACGTTATTAGTCTCATCCCAATGCTTGCTCTTTTTGAATTTTCTGTAAATGATGTTTATAATTTCGTCTAATTCATAACAACCTTTTGAGACGACGATTTTAATCCAGGTGTTACCGCCGTACGCGCTGTAAGTGAAAGAGTCGGTCATGTCCTCTATAACGTTAGGAATGGAGTTGTAAGTTTCCAGATTGACTAGAGCTAATTGTGAGCACCTTCCAATATCAACGGGGAAGGAAAACTGGTCACAAAATAAGAATTTTCAGAGGAAAGTATGATCGACATATTTTTAGTTTAATACATTAGTTAACATCTACCGAATTCACCAATCAGTTTTCGGTACTCTCCATCGGACAGCAATGCTTTGCTCCACATTTCTGTGAAAATGTGCACGAATTCTTCGTCCAGAGAATTATTGCCAGCTTCTGTAGAGGCTCTGAGGACCTTCAGTCTTTCACACAAGTCATTCAGATCTCTATAGAACCGGTATCCTTTCCCTACAACCTCGGCAGGTCTGCCTCAAACAGGTTTTATAAAAGTCGTGTACTTGAAGCCGGCGCTGGACTTTAGTCTTTTCGTACTGTCGTCGTTGTTGTGATATATGGCTTTACTCCTCTTCAGATATTTCAAAAGGCTAGCATCTCCATCCGGTGGCTTTGAAGGGTTTTTAACATAACCAACTGCCACAAATCGTCCGTCCCTCCGTACTTTTTTCCTCCCACGATCAAGTCGTCATCTTGAAATTGTACCTCCATTGCACCAATCATGTAACGTTTAGCCTCCGGGTCGTATTGAATGCCAAAAGTGGGGTCGGTCAGAGTCTCTCTAGTGGCAAACATGCTTAGATACTTGGTAGCTAGCGAACCGAGTTTGACTGCGGAATTGCCGAGTAAAGAGGCCTCTTCCATTTGTTTCCTACGAACCGCCGGCGTGAGGGCAAGTGACATGTCGGAGGGGGCATCAGGTAATGCACCCATTGAACTGGAGAGTCGTCTCCTGGCACCCGCGCGAAACTGTATCTCGCCATCGTCACTGTCTATATTCTCGTCTTCAGTATCGACGCGGCCCGTTGCCACTTCCAGAGCTTTTTATGAATATGCTCTAACCGTTTCCCGTGATATTTTTCTTGTTTCTTCTGTCCAGCCTCTAGAGCCAACAGTTCTTTGATTTGTCGTTGACGCTGAGCTGAAGCCTCGCTTCCCTGTAGCATCTGCATTTTAGTCTGGTCTACTATAGGATCAACTACTGGTTTGAATATCTTTTGCAAATGTTCAGATTCTGTTTGCTTTTCCAGTTTTATATTTTGAAATTTTTGTTTCAGACGCTTTTTTAGTGCCTCGTACTGATCGACCCCTTTCTGGGGTTTGCTTCTCTTATTTTTAGTAGACATTACTTGAACAGATTTATTTCAACTTTTCCTTGGTCTCAACTTTGATTTGGTTGGATTTCTCATTTGCAACAGAGGGGCTGATTAAGGATTCGTAAAAATGTTTATTTTTTGGCTCATTTTCTCAAAATTTTTGTTATGAGACAAGTTTACGCGAGGAAATAAGTATCTACAAGACAATTTGCGGACGTATGTTCATGGACACGAGTTTCTGGCACAACAAATGAAAAGCGTACGGTACTTTTATGCTCGCGATCGAACCTCTACGTCACACGGTGCATTTTTAGAGCCTCGTACTGATCGACCTCTTCCTGGCGTTTGCTTCTCTTATTTTTAGTTTTAGTAGGGTTTAGTAATTTATAAAATAATGTTTAAGTCAACAAACGTTAATGTCAACAAAAACCTAGACGTACGTTAATGTCAACAAAAACCTTCGGCAGACACGTCGTTGTTAGTCGAGCATTCTTCTATACCTTCGATCCAAGGGTTTACTTTTATCGATGAGTAGGAATCCGTACGGAACAGAGTTCCAAACCAACCACACATGCAACGAAACTCGTCGAAAATCATGTCACCACTAAAGTGGTTATTAAAGACATGTTTGAGGTTTGCTTCGTCTTGCCTGAAGAGAATTATAATGTTGGAATTATCTCGAATAACTCTCTTGGGTATCCTGCTGTAAGTCTGACATAAATAAAAGATCGAGGCGTCCGCGTGCCTGCCATAGGCAAAATAGCGTTCGATTCTGTGTTGTTTCAAAATCATGAAATCGTCCAATAAAATTACCGTTTTGCCACATGGCAGTTCTTCTGGTGGTGAGATATCTTCGTTGTTGGAACAAAAGGTAGCTACACCCGGACATATTTCCTCGAAAGATCTCCTGAGAAGGAAATATTTGTTTTGAAATAAAGACTTGGAGTACACACGCAGGCTGTCATAATTCAACCAACTTGGATTGCAAATGAAATTTATAACTAAATTGGTCTTTCCACAACCGGCAGGGCCCCAAATGATGCACCTTATGTCCTCTGGAAAATTCAGTAAATTACCAGTCGATGGTCTCATTGACATCGGCTATGTCATAATTTAACACTTTCATCTTTCAGCTGCTTTAAGAAAAAAAATGGTATTTTGATAAATTCTCTGCAAAACTAGTAGCTAAAATACCTTTTCATTCTCATTTTATAAATACACAGAGATGTACTGCCTCAAATGCAAAAGAGTTACAGCCAGTAAAAATGTCCATAAATAAACAGAGATGTACTGCCTCAAACGCAGAATAGTTACAGACAATCTAAAATACCTTTTCATTCTCATTTTATAAATAAACATAGATGTACTACCTCACATGCAAAAGAGTTACAGCCAGTAAAAATGTCAGGCACGTTGTGACTAAGAATTATCGACAACTGCTGAAGGGCGAGTGTAAAGTGTGTGGCACGGGGAAAGCACAGTTTCAGAAGAGCAGAGGCTCTGGAATGTTGAACAGCGTGATAGACAAGTTGCCGGTGGAACTTCACATTCCGGGATACAGCTATTGCGGTCCGGGAACAAAACTGAGACTGAGAGACTGAACAGTGGCGACGCTGCCATCGATTCTGTGGATGAGGCCTGCAAACAGAACAACATCGAATACTCTGCCAAACCAGGCTTGGAACGAAGGCACGAAGCCGATAGAAAGTTGGCCTCCGATGCAGTAAAAGTAGCAAAATCTAGCAAAAAATGGTCTGAAAGAGAAGTTGGCAGCAGCTGCCATAGCCGCAGCTTTCAAAACCAAAGTAAAGTTGGGAATGGGAATTAAAAAAAAATATCAAATAGAAACTTTAGTGGAGGAGCTACACAAGCCAGCTAGGCGAAACTTTCCGAGAAGGCGCGTTATTAGCTACGGGATAGGTGATTTAGTTCAAGCCGTCCTGGTGGAGATGATACCTTACGCGGAACAAAACGAAAATTACAAATACTTGCTGACTGCTATCGATGTATTCTCTAAATACGCTTGGGACGTCCCTGTGAAATCGAAGAACGCCGCGGATGTCACTGGCGCTTTTAACGAGATTTTAAGCACGATGTCTAATCCCGTTAAAAGACTACAAAGCGACGAAGGCAAGGAACACTAATAAAGATTTCGCAGCACTAATGAAACGCTACAAAATAAACCACTATTCGACCAAGTCAGAACTCAAGGCGAGCGTAGTAGAACACCTAAATCGCACATTGAAGTCGAACATGTGAAAACGGTTCACTCTGCGAGGTAACCACAAGTGGATAGGCATTACAGATAAAATTGTCAAAGATTACAACGACAGAGTTCATTCTACCATTAAAATGAAACCATCGAAGTAACTAAACGCGATGAACCGGAGATCAGAAACATATTGCTGAAAAAGAGCCCTTCCAAAAAGAAGAAGAATAGTTTCAAAGTCGTGGATTTAGTACGAGTGACAACGGCAAAATCTGTATTCGACAAGGGATATTTGCAAAACTTTACCAACTAACTGTTCGAGGTGAGTGAAGTCAGAAAAACTCGACCGACTTGCTACAGGTTGGTCGACCAACTGGGTAGTAAAATCGAAGGCACTTTTTACGAGCAAGAGTTGCAGAAAACTAACGTGCTGGATCTGTTTTTAGTCGAAGAGATTATGAAGACTGAAAAAGTGGGAGGGAAAACTCGTTACCTCGTCAGGTGGAAAGGCTACGACGAGCGCTTCGACAGTCGGCTCGACGAAAAGCCAGTTGTTCTAGGAAAATAACAACAAAAATACCAAATTTTTCCTCTTTTTATTTATATTATTATACTGAGACCAGGACGTTGAAATCATTACTGTTCATGTTATTTATATTATTAAACAGAATCATTCAGTTGGAGCGATGGAAAAAACAAACTTTAACTGCGTTTACTGCGCTCAAACGTATCCTACCCGAGAAAGATTGATACAACATCTCGTAGAGACACACAGGGATAGTTACCCACCCGAGTGCGATTGCTTTGAGAGGGTGTTGGGCTGTACAGACGATCCCATACTCTGTGAGCAAGGACTCGAACACAGAAAGTACACGAAAGCTGTGCAGGCTGTAGACCCGTAGTACCTTTTAATGTTGATGCGAAGAGGTATAGAAGCTCTACTGTACGAATGTCTCCGGCAACTGGTGACTTGCAGAGCTCAAATTTGATTAGGAGTGAGTTTCGTTCGAAATGGCCAAGAAATACCAACTGGATTTCAGTCTCGCTACTCCCCAATCTATAATCCATTAGATATTCCCAACTTACTGGACGCAGCTTATGCTAAAATCCAACGTTCCATCGACGAATTCGCCGAAAGAGGGAGTGGTTGGGTGATAAATCGCTCCTACGAACTCACAATCCGAGTAGCAAAAATCGACCTGCTCAGACCGGGCTCTTACATTCCTCTGACAGCAAAATTAAGAAAGAAGTGGAAGTGTGTAGTCAATGTTCAAAATTTCACAGACCACAAGAGAGCTTCTTGTATTCAATTCGGGCTGCCAAACACAAATTAAGCATGGTGAATCCGAAAGAATACGAAGTATATGTGAGAACGGTAGATTGTTCGATGCTGGACTTTCCAACGCAGCTGGATCACATTGACACATTCGAGATGGCCAACAATCATTTATCGATCAATGTGATTGCTTATACCAAAGAGAACAGCTTGCATCCCCTTCGTGTGAGCACAAATTTGAAAGGCCAACCCGTAGATCTTCTTTTAATTACCGACGAGTCGACAAATTTTCACTACTGCTCCATCGTGGATTGTGACCAATTTCTCCGACACCAGGTATCAGGAAGCAACCAGAAATATTACTGTCGAAATTGTTTCGCCGCTTATAGAAAGGCATCGCTGAGACAAACACAAACTGGACTGTACAAGAACCAATCCGTCACCTCAAGCGCTCAAATTCTTAAAACTGGGCGAAAACATTTTGAAGTTTGAAGCTTTCAATAGAAGAAATGTTCACCCCAAAATCATATACGTCGATTTTGAGTGCCATCTGAAACCCGTTCCTTCCTCTAACAGCTCCGGGAAGAAAATCAACCACCATCAACCTTGCAGCTTCGGTTACGTCATGGTGGGGTCTGGAAACTTTCAAAAAGCTGCTTATTACCTGGGAGAGGATGCCGTTGAAGAATTCCTCGATCAGTTGGTGATTGAAGCGCGTGAAGCGTGCCACGTTACCGGCCAGTACATAGGAGCTTCTCACTCGAGTTGTAATCTGAATGCCCGAGAGCGCACCACGATCCCCGTGGTATTTCACTGCCTCGAAGCTTACGATATGCATCTGCTGGTAAGAGCAGTGCACCAGTTTCAAGAAAAAGTAGAAGTCCTCGCGAGAAATACGGAAAGGTTCATGAGCATGACCATCACCGTTGAAACGGGATGGGATGAAAAGAAAAAAAAGAAAAGGTACGTTCGGCTTAAGTTCGTAGACAGCTATAATTTTCTCTCCTCTTCGCTAAAAACTCTGGCGGAGAGACATAAACGTGATTACGAGTTTAGGATGGTGAAGCTGTTCTTGAAAGCTGGTGGGAAGGACAAATGGTTCCTTCCCGACGTCCAGGAAGAGACTGCCGCGGATCTGTTAACCCGTAAGGGTTACTACCCATACGAACACGTTTCCAGCATGAATGTGTTCGAAGAGCAGTCTTTACCACCGAAAGAATACTTTTATTCCAAACTCAAAGAAGAAGGCCTAACTGACGAACAATACGATCACGCCAAAAAGATTTGGAGTATGCTGAAAATCAAAAAGTTTTTCTCTTACCACAAAATGTATCAGCTAACCGACTGTCTGCTTTTGGCAGAAATTGCGGATGAGGGAGAGTAGCCAGTTGAAAGTGCAAAATCCAGAAGAGTGGAAGAAGCGAGCCAGGGATAAACGAAGACGGTTAGATAGGGATAGGCACGCCACACTAACTCCTATCCAGAAAAAGAAAAAACAAGCTGTGGAAAAAGACCGACGTGCGAGAATGACTGAAGAAGAGAAAATAGTGTTCAGGGAAAAAAGAAGATTGGCTCAAAGAGAGCGAAGAGAGAAAAAGAAACGAATGGCTCGGTGATTTGTTGCTTGTAATAATGTTAGTTGAATAAAATATAAATAAAATATTTTTTTTATTAAAGAACAAACTCTACGATACATTCTCATCATGGACGCCACTAGCGGTTATTTTATGCTGAGTAAATGCCTCAATGTCACGATTGAAAGCGGACCGACTCTCGTATTTAACAAACAGGCAGGGCTTACCACAGAGTTGAGACTCAACTCGTTGGACTGGGTGAAAAGATCAACAGATCTGTACTCAATCAGTGGAGGGAGAAATTGCAGTCCAAGGACGAAGAAGAAAATAGCTTCGCCTGGAAAGGTTGGGAAAGTACGGACGAGGGTCTATGGAAAAGCGTTATGGATCCCACTTCGAAACAGGTAATCGAGCAATTGGAGCTAACTGTACACGAAAAACATATGTTGGCAATAATGTTGAAACTGTCCAAACTCGACAGCTGAAACAAAATGAAATTCTTGTTGGATTTTAAAATTAAAGCGCTTCGTGTCGGAGAGGAGAAAAGAATCATAGTACGATTTACGAATGACGACACTCAAGTGCACTTTGTGGAATACGACCCTAAAACAACGGCGGTGGTTACCTTGTTACAACTTTCGTTTACGGAATGGTCCGAGCTCTACAAACACTTTGAGAGCATCGATAAACTCAGGGGGAAAGTTTCCGAAGACGAATAAACATTTCTCCATTCAGACTGCCTCCGTGTGGCAGTACGACCGACCGGTAAAAAAAATATTAAAATTTTTCATTCATGATGAGCACAGAGCACAGCCCCTTGTAGGTAGGTATCGTCTACTTCGAAATGGTTTTCGTTGAAGGCAGACCCAGTATTGTAGTAGGTCTGTTTGGGTAGCCCTGGCTTCGAGAACAATAGAATACAATGGTTTTCGTGGCCAGGCCGTAGTAGTAGTACTTTGCCTCTACTAACCAATATCGACATGGCCGACATGGCTGATAAGTATAAGCCCTGCATGTAGTGATATTCAGACTACTAAAACGAGTCACCTATTGGGTAGCTGAGTGGCAGGAAATATAAACTTTTGGAAATTGCAAACTTTCTAGTGCACGATAGCTAGTCTTTTGCATCAACAGTAAGTGTGACTAATGTCCGACACGGCCGACATGGCCGATAAGTATGAGTACTGTATGTGGTGATATTCACGCTACTCCAAAGAGTTAGCTGTTGCGTAGCTAGGTAAAAGAAAATATAAATTTTTGGAAATTGCAAACGTTGTAGTGCACAACAGCTTGTCTTTTGCATCAACAGTAAGTGTGACCAATGTTTGACATGGCCGATAAGTATGAGCGCTGTTGAGCAATGGCTGAAATGGCCGACATGGCCATTTAGTACGAGCACTGTATGTGGTGATATTTGGGATACTCCAACGAATCAACTATTGCATAGCTAAGTGGAAGAAAATATAAACTTTTGGAAATTGCTGACGTACTAGTGAACATAAGCTGGTGTTTTGCATCAACAATAAGTGTGACCAATGTTCGACATGGACGATGTAGCTGATTAGTAATAGCGCTGTATGTTATGATATTCAGGCTACTCGAACTAGTCTGCTATAGCCTAGCTAAGTTGAAGTAAATATAAACTTTTGGAAATTGCAAATGTTTTAGTGCACGATAGCTTCTTTTCTTTTGCATCAAGAGTAAGTGTGAGCAATGTCAACATGTCCGATAAGTATGACTGCTGTATGTGGTGATATTCAGGCTACTCCAACGAGTCAGCTATTGCGTAGCTAAGTTGAAGTAAATATAAACTTTTAGATATTGCAAACGTTCTAGTGCACAATAGCTTCTTGTCTTTTGCATCAACAGTAAGTGTGACCAATATCGACATGGCTGACAGGGCTGATAAATATAAGCCCTGCACGTGGTGATATTCAGACTACTCCAACGAGTCACCTATTGGGCACCTAAGTGGCAGAAAATATACTCTTTGGAAATTGCAAACGTTCTAGTGCACGATAGCTTCTTGTCTTTTGCATCAACAGTAAGTTTGAGCAGTGTCGACATGACCGATAAGTATGAACGCTGTATGTGGTGATATTCAGGCTACTCCAACGAGTCAGCTATTGCGTAGCTAAGTGGAAGAATATATATACTTTTGGAAATAGCAAACGTTCTAGTCCACAATACCTTCTTGTCTTTTGCATCAACAGTAAGTGTGACCGAAATCGGCATAGCCGACACGGCTGATAAGTATAAGCCCTGCATGTGGTGATATTCAGACTACTCCAACGAGTCACATATTGGGTAGTTAAGTAGCAGAAAATATAAACTTTTGAAAATTGAAAATGTTCTAGTGCACGATAGCTTGTCTTTTGCATCAACAGTAAGTTTGACCAATGTCTAACATGGCCGATAAGTATGAGTGCTGTTGAGCAATGGCCGACATGGCCGACATTGCCATTTAGTACGAGCACTGTATG
>JAHWFP010110496.1:7517-18342 GCA_023313725.1 Lithobius niger
AATTTGAATGTTGCAAAGGGGAAGTCGGGGTGGGGGTTGCTGTAGATTTACGAAAAACTAGTTTGGTGGGCCAATTTTTTTTAATTTGGTGGGCCAAAATGTTATCAGCCCGGTCATAAGAATTAAGCCAGTCCGGGCCTGCGTCCCCTTTTGATTGTTCATCAGGCATTTACATTTTTTTAAATCTTCGAATACCATATTTTCAGTAAACTCAACAGTTAATTTAGAAATGGGTGGGGCGGGGAGTAGCAGAAATCGTATTGCGCTGAGGGCACGTGAGGTTGACTAGGCCTACTTTTAAATTTATTTACACTTTTTAGGTGTATTAACAAAAGTGAAAATAATCACACGAAAATTGTGACAAAGTCCACATTGAATATAACACTGCAATTTCATGTGGCCAGGTTTTGTTAAGCTTTACTGCTTATTGCGGATTTAAAAAAAATCTGAGAGTCATAGGCCAGGAGCAATATCCCGCCCTTCCCTCCCTGGCCAGTCCGCCACTGTAAAAACAGGACATCATTAGCTTTGCTCTCTCGTTCAATAAGAAACAACATCACAAATAAGCGTAATAAAATACTGTAATATATCGCACCCGAAAAGCAGCGAGACTAGCGCAATAATTAACACCAAAGTCTATGGCGCCCATCGCATTCAATGTACCGCCAGATTCCAGCATACAAATTCGGTGTACCATCCAGATTACCGCCAAAGGTAAGTGACAACTCACGTTGTATTGTTCTTCGCGATAAAAGAGGAGCCACCTCGATGTCTACGTATAGCTTCTAACCGACCGCAATATTGAAAAGCTGACTTGCCGAAATGCGCAGTTACATGCCGCAATTTTTCGTATTAGCGCACACCTTTACGCTGACGTCAGGCTGACGTCATCCACAGATCGTGTACTATCAGACGACGGTTTTTCGCTGAGAGACCTCGCGTTAGACGTTAGCATACTTCAAACGTCTTAACTATATTATTTAGAGCATAATACCTTTTAAGATTCCACACTGAACTCACCCACTTACATACTTGAATTTCGTCGGATCAGAATTGAAGAAATGGTGTCTGGTTTTTGAGATGTCGCTGAACCGATTTGCCTTCACCAGTTTTTGGGCACAACCACATTAATTCGACTTGTGACACGTCGAATTAAAAAAGTAAAAAGCAAAGTAGAATTATGTAATGCTTATCATTATAAAAAATAAAAATAAAGTGAACAAAAGAGGGAGGAGAGGGTGGGGAGAGGGGGGGGGGAGTGACCAGACAGCAACGTTGGTAAAGACTGGTTTTAAATGCTTGAACAGAAAAGGGGCGTTCTTGATTTTTGCAGCCAGATCAGTGATTTGGTAAATGCGTTGTTCGCCGTTTCGAATCCGACTCACGTCACTCGAATGGAATTCTGGGGCGCCGTTTGAGATATTAATAAAACAGAAGTTGTTTCAGAATTTCAAATTTTAGTATACTTTCCCTTTTTGCGTACATATTTTTTTAGAAGTATATTTTTCTCTTTTTCTTAGAATTTCTGAAGTGCAAAATAATTATATACACACCGTAATTGTTTTCTTGCACGTATTAAATGATGAAATCACCCAACTCTTGTTATAGTTAAAAGACACAGTCTGCCAGTGAACCAATTCAATTTATTTAAAGAACCGCCTTTTACAATAGCTATTTACTCTGGCAATGATTGACTGCTTTATTGAGTCTATAGATCTACATACCATTCGCTCTCTCAACACTTAAACTAAACCGTGTCAGTATGGCTCAGTGGTAGGACCGCGGCCTTTGGTTTCAAAGATCGTGGGTTCGATTCCCCGCTCAGGCAGTCTGACATATAAGGCAACGTCAATAGGTTTGCATCTGTATTTAGACACACGCTAGTGTGTCACCGCCAAGTAGATGCTTTATTGTTGTTAGAGCTTAAGTGTCAGAGCGTAATTGTTAGGATGTAACTGTTGCCAGATGGCGGCTCAAAGAGGAGGTTGTAGTTTCTCGTTATACTTAGCATTAGTGAGGAACGCTTGACCTCGGGTCCCGGCTCCGAATAAATTCAAATTCAAATAAGCTGTAACGAGCTTATACATTATTTCAGCATACTGGTGTAAATTCCCCATGCGGTAGAAATTTTTGGAAATCGTTGGAATCAGGTGTTTGGGTCCAGTATCGAAGAGTACCACTACATTAAAGTTTGGGAAGGTGTCCTTTGTGGCGAAAACGTGGCCTCAATAACGATGATTTGTATTACTGGCTAGCTAGCTACTACTAGTTAAGGTCAGGTCATAGGGTATATAGACACGTCTAACTCGTTAGGAAAAGTTGGCATATCTACATTTTGGCACATAGGAAAAGCACATAGGAAAAGAGTAGTACGGGGGAGTACCTTTTTATAAAATGGGGGTTGCAGATAGAAGCACGTAGCCCCGAAGTGGCGCGTAAATGCAAAATTATTGTTGCAACCATTGTTTGTATTGTTATCCAGAAGTCTATTATATATGCTTAAGTGTTATACGCGCATCGTTTCAGTGCTTATGTACCGCAACAATTCTCTCGAGTTTTAAACAACTATTCTTGTTTGTTTCAACGACATGGTAAATAAACGCTGAAGTGCAAACATGACGAGGTTTTTGTCAGTGCTAGTGATGGAGGTTTGTGTACATTAGAACCTGTTTGTGTGCCCGAGTCTGTGTGTGCCTCTGATATGGTGATACCAAATTGTGTGGTCCCTGAGAGCCCAGTTCAGTGCAGCTCTGGTGAGGTTATCTCTTCAGGTGTGGTGTCAGCGGTTGACTGTGCTGCTAAGGTATCGACCAGTGAGTGTGTAGGTGACGAGACAAGTTTGGATGCCAGCAAAGTTTCTAGCTGGGCAGGTGATTGTGACACGGTAATGTCCAGTGAGGAGTTGGACATGGTTGGAGTTCATGGTGATGAATTGGATAGTGAGTGTGGTAGTGTTAGTGATCCAAGCACGCTAGAGGGGAACGATGAATTGTTAATGGTCCAGGTGTCCCCTTGACTGGTTGAACTGGTCTCCGAACCTAACCTATTCTCCTGTTCACTGTCTGTTCATGGAATGTGCGGGGAGTGGGGAATAAGGGAGAGGATTTAGATGTTTTAGGATCTAAAGTTGAAATTTTAGGGCTAGTTGAGACCAGACTTCCAGCTGGTGTTGTTCCCATGTTGAGGGGTTTTGTTGGTATTGCAAGTCCGGGTATGTCGGGGGTGGGGTCTATATTAAGGATTGGGTTCCCTTTTCCACCCCTCCTTTCCCACTGTGCAGAGGAATTGACGCTTGTGTTTTCAGGGTGTGGTGACTATTGGGTTCGTGCATATTAATGGATGTGTGTCCAGGCATGAGTGGATGGGATGGGTGAGGTCTCTTACGGGCCGCTAATTCTGGGGGAGGGGGGGACTTTAATGCTCACCACTGGCTCTGGGGTAGTGCCCGTTGTGACACTCGGGGTCGTATTATCGCTGACTCACTGGACAGCCTTGGCCTCTCGGTGGTCCAAAATGGCACCTCAACGTTCGTCAGAATGTATGGGGGCACGGTCCAGGAATCGGTGTTGGATATGTTCCTGTGCACGAGCGACTTGGCCTCCCATTTTTCGTTTGAGGTCTCTGCGGATTTAAGCGGCAGTGACCATTTCCCGGTGGCGCTGTCTTGGGCTGCGGCGGGCAGAAGAGTGTTCGATAGGCCTATGTTCAGTGCCGGTCCAGTGGTCAGTTCCGGTGGTTTTGGCCAGTGGATCCAAAAGTGGGTTAAAAGGAAGAGGTATGGTGGGCGGTCTTCTCGTGGTAGTAATGGTAGGCGTAGGAAGGATGCGGTGTGGTGGACTCCAGCATGTACCTTGGCTGTTAGGGACAGGCGTCGGGCTTGGCAGCGCTTTTTGGGCCTTCGGTCGGACATTAGGTGGTTTGAGTTTCTTGGGGTCACCCAAGAGTCAAGGTTTATTCTTCGTCGGGAGAAGGCACAGTTTGGGGCCAGACTTTGTGAGCGGGTGTCCCAGGGCCTGCCTGTGTCTTGGTTCGCCCCCAAGACACCCGCTCCGTGATTGCGTGGGTTTTCGATAAGGCCGGGGTGGTCCTCCACGGCCCAAGGATGGCTGAAGCATTCACCGCCAATTTTGCGGAGGTGTACGGCTCCCTGAGAGGTGGTCCCCCTCCAGTGGCTGTCCAGAATGAGCCCGGTGAGCAGGACCTACCCCTTGTAATGGGTGAACTCTCCGCCACCTTGGGCTCTTGCCGGCCTGGGAGTGCTCCTGGGATTGATAGGGTCACTTATGGCGATTTGCAGACTCTTGCGCCAGGGGGCCATGAGGCCCTCTTGGATTTTCTCCAGCGTTGCTTCAATGGGGCCCCTGTGCCAAGCTCCTGGCTTTTTTCGGTCCTGGCTCCAGTACCTGGCAGGGGCAAGGTCCGTACTGCTGTTGCAAGCTATAGGCCTATTGCTCTCCTCTCGTGTGTGCGCAAGGTTTACGAGAGGATCCTTGTAAACAGGTTGGTTTGGCAGGTCGAAGGCTCCGGTAGGTTGTTCAGTGCGCAGTTCGGCTTCCGGAAGAATTGGGGTGCTCAGGATGCTGTGCTGTATCTTGAGTCCGGTATCTGGTGGGTGGCTTGGGTTAACGGTAGTTTTGTAGTCGCTGTCTTCTTAGACATTAAGGCCGCCTACGATATGGTTGACATTTTGTGGGTAGAGTTTTCCCTTGGAGGTCTGGGTGTCAGTAGGAAGCTGAAGGCGGCTATCTTGGCCTTGCTGGGTAAGCGATATTTTGCCACCAGGGTCGGGGGTGTACGGTCCACCGATAGGGGCCTCCCTCAGGGCAGCTGTTTGAACCCGGCTCTCTTCGCAGTGGCGATTAATGCGGTCCTTGTGGAAATGAGCTCGACGGTCAACGTGGTCGCCTACGCGGATGATGTTGCGGTCTGGCTGGCTGGGACTGATCTTGAGGCAGTTCTTGCAACCTTGAAACTTGCTATCGGCAGAGGGTCTCGGGCTCTAGCAGCGAGGGGCCTTCAGTTATCAAGTGCCAAAACGGAGCTAATGATCTTCAGACGTGGGTAAGCCTGGGAAGGTTAACTTGTGGTCGACGGTGTTCCTGTCAAGTCAAAGACTAAGATCCGTTACCTCGGCTTTTGGCTGTACCCTCAGCTCCAGTGGACGCATGATGTGACAGCAGTTAAGGAACAAGTCGCAGCGAGGTCGAACGTCTTGAGGTCGCTGGCCGGGAACAGGTCCATTGCTAAGCGTGGTACTTTGGTGTCCTTTTATAGGGTGTACTTGCGTTCCTGTGCTGATTATCACATCCCTGTGTTGGTCAGCTCTAGGCAGGCCATTCAAAAAATTCAGGTAGCTCTGAACGTTGGTCTTCGTGTTGTTTCGGGGCGTCTGCCCTCCACGCCTGTTCTTGCCTTGCACATAGAGACAGGGGAATCTCCAGTTCATCTCCGTGCAAAGGAGCTTCTGACTAGGATATGCCAAAGAGCACTAGCCAAGGGTCAGTCTGACCCTTTGGCCTGTATTCTCTCAGACTATATGGCTTTGTCACAAGGTGCCTGTGACTTGCTTGGGGCTCCAGGTGTTGGGGCCTCCTTCCTCCGGCATGAGGGACTTGTTGGTTTCTCGAGTCCTGTGTTGGTCAGCCCACCGGCCCCTTGGCTCTGGTGCCCATTTGCTGCGGCAGCCCTAATAGATGAAGGGGCCCTGGTGCACCGGGAGCAGGCATGTCATCTGATCTACTGTGACGCGTCTTTCAACAAAGTTGATCACAGGGGAGGGGTGGTGGTGTGTATTCCTAGCCTGCGCTTGGAGTATCGCTACTCGCTCACCTATCTCCCGTCTGCTTTTGTTGGCGAGCTGGTCGTCATGTCCTTGGCTCTGGACATTGCGTCCGATCTGTACCTGCCTGAGTTTTGTGTCTTGTCTGACTCGCTAGCGGGTGTGGGGTTCCTACGCCAGTGTTTCCAGTCTTTACAGTGCAGTCAACCGATAGCTTTTGAAATTGGGTGGAAGCTTTTCACTCTCAGCCAGTGTGGTCGGCAGGCTTCGATCAGCTGGCTCAAGGGCCACGCTGAGTGCTTTGGGAATGAACTGGCTGATGGCCTTGCCAAGCGGGGTTCCACTGAGGGTGCGAACGGAGTTACTTTCGTTCTGAGCCCAAAAGATCTGCGCCCGGTTGTCAGGGGAATTTTCGTGAGAGAGTGGGCAGTTGAGTGGTCTTCAGGGTTGGTAGGCCGCAGTTTGTTTGGGTTACACCCCTCTGTTGTCTGTCCCAGAGCCCTCAACAGCCTCTCCCGTAAAGAGGCAGGTGTGATCTCTAGGTTACGCACTGGGCATGTTCCTTTTCGGGCTCACCTGTTTCGGCTTGGATGGGTGTGGTCACCAGTTTGTGCATGCGGTGGTGGCGAGGAGTCTGTACGTCACTTCCTCTTAGAGTGCCCCCACTGGGTGGCGCAGCAGCGATTTTTGCATAGTAATGGAATAGACCCTCTAGTCACGGCCCTTGGTGTCACTCCGCATTCTGCTGCTGGTGTTCGTTCTCTGCGCAGGACGATTGGCTTCTGTAATGCAACCCGGCGTCTAGTGTAACATTCTGGCTCGTTCCCCTTCCTCGTTCCCCATGCTCCCCTTGTTCCATTTTGGAGCGTATGTCTAGTTAAGGTTCATTAGGGTGAGCAGGTGATAAAGGTTGTGCTGTTTGTTCGGTTTAGGTTTTAAGTAGGTTAGGAGTAGTTTTTAAGTTAGAGCGTATGGATTTGTGGGCCTGTAAGCTCTGAAATAAAATAAAGTAAATAAACAAACCTTGGTTGCTGGTTGTATACCGTTCAGTGAGTTTTATCATATCAAAAACCAAAATTAGTAAAAGGAGTTGCCAAGTTCCGAATGGTTCGGCCCTTCAAAGAAGTGATATCAACACACCAAAACATTCGCCAAGTTAATCGCACCGCTTAACAATTCGAAAGTTAAATGAAAACTAGAACATTGCTACTTTCAGTAGCAATGTTCAAGTTTTCATTTAACGTCCAAAGTATTATTCGGTGCGATTAAGTTGGCGAATGTTTTGGTGTGCTGACATCACTCCTTTGAAGAGCTGAACCATTCGGAACTTGGCAGCCCCTTTTACCAATTTTGGCTTTTGATATGATATCACTCCTTTTTTTTAAATTGTGTATTGACTCAACTCCACTACCGTGCAGATGAGTAATAAAGTGCCACGTCAACAAGAAATTGGTTTTCAACAATTTGCTACTACCTTTTGCATAGGCCGAACCATTCTCAACTTAGTCACCTCTTTACTGGATTTTGGTTTGGATTTAATTTTGTTGTAATTTGTTGTATTTAGTTAGTTTTGGTCTGTTGATATCTCTTTTGAAGGGCCGAACCACTTTCAACTTGGTGGCCTCTAAACCAGTTTTTGGCTTTGTTTATTTTGCTTTGTTTTTACACTTGGTGAATTGGACGTGAATACGATTTCTTTGCAACGTTGTTTAGATTTATTGTGATACACTAGGCACGCACGTCAGTATACACGTTCTCATTGTCGGAACTTTGGCCGTCCAATGAGAGACGATGCCGACAATACTAACAATGGTTATAACAATATTTCGTACTTACGCGCCCTCCCACGCCATCCCCGTTACGCCCCCAGGCTCCAAACCATAAAAGGTACGCAGTTCGTATTGTAGTGCACCCATTCGTCCAATTTCATAGCTGGAAGTCTTCCCGTTATCTGGGAATCGATGAATAATCACCCTATGGGATTTAACATGGGGATGAGCGAACTAGCTAGCTAGCTTAATAACAGATTTTCAACGTTATTGAGGGGCAGATTTTGCATGGAAAGCACACATAGCTGGCATTCAAACACGAGTTAATTTTTGTCAGGTGGGTCATTGCTCTCCCCAAGTGTCGCCCCAAGTTAGGCAACAAACATCACAACAATCATCACATCAATTCAATTGTCGAGGTTGTAAACCATTGCAGCGCGCCGCCATAGCGTCAGTGTCTTATATCTTGAAGCATAGTTGGGCACATTTTAGGTACTTGGGGAAAAATAATAATGCGGTACAAAAGCTTAAATTGTGTTGCAATCAAGAGCAATGACCCACCTGACAAAAATTAACTCGTGTAGGAATGCTAGCTAAGCTGCTTTCAATGCAAAATCTGACCCTCAATAACGTTGTAAATGTGTTACTAGTTACTACCTAGCTGCTAGCTAACTAGCTAGTCCGCTCATCCCCATGTTAACTTCCATAGGGTGATTATTCATCGATACTGAGATAACGAGAAGGCTTCCAGCTATGAAATTGGACGAATGGCTGTAGTACGATACGAACTGCGTACCTTTTATGGTTTGGATCCTAGGGGTGTAACGAGGATGACGTGGGATGGCGCGTAAGTACGAAAATATTGTTATAACCATTGTTAGTATTGTCGGCATCGTCTCTCATTGAACAGCCAAAGTTGGACAATGACAACGTGTATACCGACGTGCGTGCTTAGACACACATTAGTGTAGCACAATAAATCTAAACAACGTTGCCGAAGAAATTGTATTCACGTCCAATTCACGAAAAATAAACCAATTCTAAAAACAAAGCAAAATAAACAAAGCCAAAAACTGGTGAAGAGGCCACCAAGTTGAGAGTGGTTCGACCCTTCAAAGGAGTGATATCAACACACCAAAACTAACGAAATAAAACAAATTACAACAAAATTAAAATCAAACCCAAAACCTATAAAAAGGTCACCAAGTTGAGAATGGTACGACCTATAGGCAAAAGGTAGCAGCAAATTGTTGAAAACCAATTTCTTGTTGCCGTGCCACTTTATTACACATCTGCACGGTAGTGGAGTTGAGTCTAATACACAATTTTTAAAAAAGGACTGATGATATATCAAAAACCAAAACTGGTAAAGGGGCCGCCAAGTACCGAATGGTTCGGCCCTTCAAAGGGGTGATATCAACACACTAAAACATTCACCAATTTAATCGCACCGAATAATACTTTGGACGTTAAATGAAAACTTGAACATTGCTACCGAAAGTAGCAATGTTCTAGTTCTTCTTTAACCTTCGAATTATTAAGTGGTGCGATTAACTTGGCGAATGTTTTGATGTGTTGACATCACTCCTTTGAAAAGCCGAACCATTCGGAACTTAAACTAAACTTATGATATGATATGATTTAAACTAAACTTAGAAAATACAGGTTGAACCAATCTTATGCACCCATTGTTGTTTGAAAGCAACAATGACCACTCTTGTAACAATGCCCTTTCTAGAATGAAACATTAGCTATGGGAGGTGGTTTTATTCTAGAAAGGGTATTGTTACTAGCAGAGCTCAACAAAGCACAGCTCAACAATGGATACATAATTTTGGTTCACCCTGTACTTATACTTAAGCCGGACTATACACACCATGACCAACTAAACTACATCTGCTTACAGGCTCCTACAGAGCACACCGCGTACATCAGCAAATAACAGCAAAACGGCGATCCACCTGATAATTATCCACTTCAACAATTAAGCATCTAACAGATAAGCCTACCGTTGAATGACGTACTTCCATCAATTGGCGGCGAGACAGTATTTTGGATTTAGACAAACGCTAGTGTTTCGCCGCCAAGTGGAAAAGCGGCCAATAGCAGACTGTCTCTTCTAACCGTAACGAGCTTAGACCTGATTTCAACCTACTAGTGTACATGCGGCAGAAATCTTTTTAAATCATTGGAATCAGGTGTCTTGGGTAAAGTAGCGAAGAAAACTTCAACATTAAAGTGAGGGATGGTGTCCTTTATGGAGGAGAAAAAGTACCCTCAATACAATTGATTTGTGTTCTAGGTAATTACAGGGCTCCCATGTTAATTCTCACACGGTTTAAAGTCACTTGTACAGCTCGTTAGGGAAAGTTTGCATATCTAAATTTTGGAACACAGGTAAGGAGAAGTACGGGAAAGTGTATTTTTCTAAATTGGGGATTACAGCTAGAAGCACGCTGCCGTGAAGTGGCGCGGAAATTTCAAAATTATTGTTGTCTCCATTGTTTGTATTGCCATCCACCAGTCTACCATAACAGGCTTAAGTATCATACGTGCATCGTTTCATTATTTAATTATAAAAGTACATTGTTGCTGCAAAGAGACGCCTCTAAAAAAAAAAAAAAAACACTAAGAGACTGGGAGTCTTACATAGCATGATTGCAAGAAGAGTTGGAAACAAAATGCAAGTCGTGAAGTCTAATCAAGTAGGAAAAAAAGTAATTTTTTTTAAAGAAGTATGTCTTTGTAATGAGCCACGTTTGCTGCTTAATCTACACACATGCTAGTGTGGTGCCGCCAATTAGATTATCAGCCAAGCAGATGAGATTAATTGTGTTCGAGTGAGCAATTCCAGCTGCACTGCGTAATTAACATTAACTTCGGTAGAAGCAACTGGAGGGGAATGCGCTGATTGAGTGAGCGAATTGAATGAAAATCAGCGTTTGTTAGCCAGTGTGCTAAAAAATGGGATTAAACAAACTTAAGCATGTGACGCATGCACATACAAATAACCCAAACCGTGGCAATTTGGCTGATGAACTAATTGGGCAATGGAAAATGTGAAAATTATGAATGAGAAAATTTATAGACACAAAATTCTTCCACAGGAAAAAACTTACAGGTAAAGATAAGACCGTGTGACCTATTGTATATTCACAGCCCTATGAAAGATGTGATATCCACCCAAAAACAAAAGTGGTAAAAGCGAAGCCACCAAATATCCAAAAAGGGTCGGCCTTTGAAAGTAGTGATATCATTTAACCAGGGAAAGGCCGCC
>JAHWFP010110499.1:0-26630 GCA_023313725.1 Lithobius niger
AGTGGTTCAACACCCTTCCGGTACCTACCACGTTAATTGTGGTGAACGTTATTTATTTATTTATTTAATTTATAGTCCAAATAGTTTGATTATGAGCTTGAAGCATTAGAAAAACGGCACACTACATTCTGATCTTTTTGGATGTGAGAGGCATAGGAGTTTCAACAAGAAATATCTACACGAGTCGATCCAACAGAATCATGCAGAATACAGGCGTTACAAGGGATGACACTTACAGATGAATAGTGACAAAGTACGTAGACTCCTAAACCTTTTTTAAAGAGGTGTAGCAATAAGGAACCTCCTCGAGCGAAGTGAGACGACGCCAACGGAACGAAACGAGCGATGTGGCTAGTACATCATTAAAAACGTATGACTTGCGTGCGTGTACCTCTACTCCTCTTGAACCAAGGCACCTACAAAAATGGGAGTAGGGCCAAATGAAAGATAATTAAATTACGCTTCCGTTAGGCCTGTTTTCATCGCTGTAACTTGATTTTATGACCTTCAAATACGCGAAGAACCTGCAAAAATAACGTCAAAGCTTTTTTTTTTATCTCATAACATTTGTTCATGACGTCATAGTTTGTTCAATAAATACAGATGCAAACCTATTTACGTTGCCTTTTGGACTTATATGACAGACTACCTGATCGGGGAATCGAACCCACGACCTCTAAAACGAAAGGCCGAGGTCTTACCGGTGAGCCATACTGACATATAAGTCCAAAAGGCAACGTAAATAGGTTTGCATTTGTATTTATTTAACACTTGCTATTATCGGCTTTCCGTCTTTAATAATAATAGTTTGTTCATGCAGTTGTTCATGCAGTTGTTGCAGTTGCAGATGAAATGCAGGCGTGCTTACGAATGTGATGGGATGAACTGTGAGCAATAATTATTAGTTTGCGTCGAAATAATCAGTATACATCTATTTTGTGATGCTCTTGGACTCAAAAAAATTACATGAAGCATGGATCGACCCCAGTGGAATGAACGAAGCGAACTATATGGCTAGTGTTGATTAACATTAGTTTCTGCTTACTTGAAAACAATGATAACATTTATAAAAATGACTAGGGTGAAGTGTTTGCACACTATTTAGTGCATGTTGACGATTTTACGGAAGATGTTTGTTACTCCATGTTTTTTCGGCCACCTTCTTGATTTGGTGTAGATGAGTAGCAGCAAGAATTTATAGGGTTGGGTAGGAGAATTTATAACTCTAAAAAGTCACTACTGAAACGTGTTACATTCATTCCTATTAGTTTCGTCGAGTTTTCAGCGGGCGCCGTCCTTCCAACTGATAACGTTTGCTTATTTTTCAGCCCAAATCTAAAGTAAACTAAATTACAACTAAGCTAAACTAAATAATAATTAATTACAAGCTAGTTTAGTTTAGTTTAGTTTAATTTTAGGCGGTAAACTGAGTAGAAATTCCCACATAAGACTCATGGCGCCCTCTATAAAGTTAGACAGAACTTACTGGCAAGGAGGGCGCAGGGGTGCAGAATATGCCAGAACGCTAGAACGAGGTTCGTGGGAAATTTCAGAGAACTGAGGAAATTCACTAAAAAATGGCTTGCCAACACAGTGAAAGGCTGTGGAAATTTGAAAAATTTGTACGAAAATTTTGTGGGAATTTTTGTCCTGTAAGAATTTTATGCACCCCTGGGAGGGCGCGCGGATAACACGACCGCTTTCTGCCTGGGAGGTCCGGGTTCGATCCTGGCCTCGTCCACCCCCTGGCATTTTCGGGAAGAGAAGGGCCCTGCGGTGACTCGTGCTCGTGTCGATTCTGGCATGTCAAAGATCCTGGGGCTTTCCACTTGGATTTCTCCGGCTAAATTGTCCCTCTCGCCGTCAACTCATAATCATCCTCATCTTCATCTGGAGGTGAGGACGGGTATGCGGCCGCCATTAGGTGACGGAGGGCGGTCTGCGCCCTGTTTCAAAAGGGAGAGCCACTAGCATCATCTCTTTCAGACGGGGTCTCAGTCACAAATTCTTCTCCCTAGCCCTATAAATTCTTGGTAGCAGTACTAATAGCGCACATTATTTTCTGAATTTATATGCGCATATTTTCTTGCACCGAATCATGGTTCTTCGAGTAATAAGACACACAACAGCAGAGACATATGCAGTTAAAAATACTCAAACTTTCGGCGAAGCTCGCAATCATCTTTATCCTAAACTTTACCTCAAACTTACTGCCACCTAAAATGTAGAATCATATACAACAATAAACACAATACACAATTTAAAACACCTTTACACCGTGTTAACGTGGCTGCAGAAAGTTCTTTTTCTCGTTCCTCGTGGTAAGGGCGCGTTTAGGCAATGACTCGCATTTGCATTCTCGCAGCTAGAAGCTAGAAATCACCTGAAATTCCAACATGGAGGCAGTTTTAGTTCTCCCAACTCGCAACGAAAACACTCAATAATGTGAGTTCAGATGCGACTGGGAAAATTGTTTCGTTAGGAGGAATTCTTTATATTATTGGCACAGATTAGAAGATGCAAGCATTTACTCAAACGATGTCAGATTTAGCTAATCCACGTAGCGTTGTACCATGGCAACGACACCTTTGACATCGCGATTAGATTTTCGCTGCGAGAATGCAAAGGCGATTCGTTGCGTAAACGCGCCCTAAATGTTCGGAGTATAGTTACCGACAGAGGTTGTTATGGCACCATCCTTTGCTATCTTTAAAACGAAACTAGCTAGCCAAACCAATTCTTTTGAAATCTACTGCGTGATTATCAAACGTAATATCCCAAGAGCTAAGGAAATTATCTGATAATTTCCTTAGCTCTTGGGATATTACGTTTGATCAAATTATCAAATTTTTTCAACACTCGTGTTTTGGCCCCTATAAACTCACGAGTGCTATTTAGGCAGACATTAATTTCCCGAGTCCGTAGCACGAGGGAAATTATCTGCCAATAAATAGCACGAGTGAGTTTAATGGGCCAAAACACGAGTGTTGAACAAATTTGATAATTTCCAATAGCTCGCGCGGTATTTAGTTAGAGAATTTCACGTCATATTTCAGTATTCAGCACTCTAAATTTCATATGCAACATTTAAAATTTTTTATAAAAGTCGCGCTGCCGACCAAATATCGGCGCGCCGATTGGCACTACGGCCGCCAGGAATAAAATTGATATTCGCCGCCGCTGAAGGATTTTTCATTGGCGCACACCTCCAAACTTTTTACTTTAAACAATTCTGTAATAATAAATTAATAAAAGCAGTACATAATTTTATTTTTTTTAAATTGCAAGAGTAAATAAAAAAAAAAAACAATCAAATACGTATGCAATAAATTTCAAAACGGTGCTGAGAATTTGTTGCTAGGTTACATTAACGTTAGGTCTAACGATGCAGTCCGGCTAACGACGAGCTTCGCCGCCGGATTCTACGTGTGGCTGCAGGCGTTGCTAGGTTACGGAAGCGAACGACACAGTGAGTATTTCGAGAGAAAGGCCTTCCGGATTGTTTATGGTAGGAAAATACATACTTTTATATGAAATGAATTCAACAAACTTATCGTAACGTGTCAACTGTGTAACGTTTGATGCGAGTGACTGCTAAAAGCGTATCAACTTCTGAAAGCGCTCGCCATGTTTTGCACGGTTTAGCATTACGCTGCGTCGACCAATGAAAGCTGCAGGATATTGCCTAACTGATTTAGTTTTAAATTTAGCCAATCAACATCGACTTACAGTGATAATCACGTAGTAGCTTTTGAAAGCTACTGCGTGATTATCACCGTAAGTCGGGTGTGATTGGGCGAATTTAGTACACGATCAAGTAAGCAAATTTCGGTCAGGGAAATCCTCAGTGTAATTCGGTTTCGCTTTCAATTTGCCCGCGTCTTGTCAGTGTAAGTCGACCATGGTCCTCGTTTTGTTGGAAAGAAAACAAAAATTCTCAGTGCAAGTCGGCATGGTGCTCGTTTTGCGGAAAGAAAACAAAAAATCTTGGTACAATAAAATAAAATATATATAAAAAAATACAACACAAGCTAGCTACAAAACGACCTTCTCGAATTAGGTTTTAAAGTTTGAGTAAGAGTAAGATATTATCGAGCAAAGTATCAGGCTCAGATACTTGCCAACTCAATATCTTGCAACTTTTCGACAGTATAGAAACGAAAATTTGGTAGATTCGTTATTCATCTGTCTTCATTAGGCAGTCAATGTCTTTACTCTGCCTCACATCGCTGTGTGTGGATATCACGCACAAAGATGTGCGGCAGAGTAAAGACTGTCGTGTACATTGACTGCTGATGAAAACGGCCGACAACGATCCACCAACTTTTCGCTGTCGAAAATTTGCAAAATATTGAGTTTGGCACGGTTCTGAGCCTGACACTGTGTTATATAATATCTGACTTTTGAAGAATGAGTGGCATTCGAGATCGTCGTGCTGCATTGTCGATAACTTTCAAAGTAAAAACTACCCCAATTTTTTTTTCTATGCAATACAAAATAAATTAATTAATAAACAACCGTCCATCTGACTGAAAAACGTTGCATCAAGGACAGTAAAAGAACACTTGCGCCATTTTAAGCGCCATTTAATCTTTGATATTGTGTTTATTATATGCTTTTATTACCCTAAAAAAAGCTCCCAACAAGAGCAAAACTTTAAAATTAGTTTTAAAGATTAAAATACAAATTAATTTTTAATATTAAAGACTGAGGCAAACAAAAGCTGTCGGGCTTAAAATTTTTCTGAAAAAAATTTCAACGTCTCATTGTTGACTTTATTACGAGTAAAAATCGGCACCATGTTAAAATTTCAAACTTGCTTAAAGCTTCGAGTTGGCTGGATTAGCTGTAGTAAATGCACCGTCGTTCACGTTTACGCTCTACGTAAAGCCAGTCAGGGAATCTATCCAACAGGAAAAGATGTGGGTCTGCTTACAATAACCGCAGCCTTTAGTGTTCAGTAAATAACTGTTCGTTTTTCGCCAAAAAAATTTATGCGCACGCATTCTATTCACCGAACGAGAAACCCATTCTTTTATCGACTGAGGCGGCTTATTTGCAAAAGAATCAATAAAAAAAATGATGAGGGTTCACCGACTATGATTATGCCCTCCCCCCCCCCCCCTCCCATCCTTCTCCGACCAACATACACCCACATTTTCCCACTCAGGCTCTTCTTTTTTTTTTATTGTACGAAACCTCAGGACATTTACCGCACGTGCCGCAGCACTATCGCTAGCCGTCATCTGCCTGGAACAGCCATAATTACATTAAAAGTACATTCTTTCAGAAATTCTTTCATTTTTATTTTGTTATTCGTCGTTTTTTTATTTTTTTGTGTGGTGAATTATTATTTTTTATTTCGTCACAACCAACGATCGCTTGCATTTGCAGGCAGATTTCTTCCAATCGTCAAAGATCCTTTGATTGATCAATTATATCATTAAAAACGTATGTGACGCGCGTGGGTGCGTGCGTGGATGCGTGTTACATCTACTCCTCGATAAGTAAAGCCCCCTACGAACGTAAGAGTATAGCCTGTAACGAAAGATAATTAAATTACGCTTCTAATTAGACCTATTTTCATCACTATCGCAGTTTTTTTACCCTTAAACTTGGAAAAAGACTTTTCTGAAAACTGTTTCGTGATGTCAAGAGTTTGATCAATCGGAAAAAAATTAATCGGAAAGTAACTTCCTCCCGCCCCTTCCCAGAAAATATACACCCAAGTCGACGACGATTTTGCATCATACTTAGTATCAGCATTCAAGTCTGAAATTTAATTGGCTCCAGGAAGCACGGAGATGCGCGGAATGAGCGAGCAAAGCAAGAGAATTCCGCCTTTAATAAACCTTTTCAACATGAAAAAAACTGTTTTACTCTTTATGAATTTTAGACATTCTAAGGAATGAGATTTCGAATTGTGAGCAACGACTGTAATCCTGTGGCGTTTTGACAAAAGGGGATAAGTCCATTTTTGGAATTGTTGAGGTTAGTCCAAAAATAGTTTGTCTGTACATTCTTTTTCCTTTAACAAAGAGAGATTAGTCCACCCTAGCATTTTCTAGCTTATTTTGTATATGTCTGTTGGTGTTGGAGGTAAGTCCACAAGCAGCAAATCTAATTTGACAAACGGAGCCAAGTCCAACATACCTCCTTTTGTTCCAAAAACGGACTTACACCTTTTTGTCAAAACGCCACAGAATTAGCCTGCGACTTAATAATTAGAACATCGATTTTGTGGTGGCCTAGTGCTCAGATAAATTATATTATTAAACAAAAACAAAACGTTAAATGTTTTGAGTAAGGGTCGAAAAATCAAAGCCTAGAAGGAACACGAATAAGCTTTGACAGGAAGGGTCTAGACGTAAAACCTCTTCAGTAAGAAGTAATTTCAAAATGGGTGCCTGATTTCAAGATGGCGTCCATTACCGATTTAGAGAGACGATGGCAGATAATTGTTTCAACTACTATCAGCTATTTCTTACACGTAACCCATTTGAAGAAAGTTGGAAGATGATAAGCATAATTTCAAATGGCTGCCCGGTTTAAAGATGGCGGCCATTACTGATCAATAGTGCCGATGGCAATTTATTGTTTCAGTTGATGTCAACTATATTGTCTCAGTTTTAAATTTGAAGGAAATCGGACGACAATTGACATAATTTCAAAATGACTAACTGATTTCAAGATGGCGGCCATTGCAGGTTAATAGCGACGATGGTAGTACATTCATTGTTTCATTTGCTATCTACTATTTCGTCTATGTTCTAAATTTGAAGGAAATCAGATTACAGTAAACATGATTTCGAAATGGCCACCTAATTTCAAGATGGCGCTCTTTGCACATTAACAACAACCACGGCGTTTTCATTAATTTAAATTTTATGATGTCTGGAAAGAAATCGGAATTTTCCCAGTGGCAGACGTAGGTTAGACCACAGTCAATTCATGCGGAGATTGTAGGATTCGCATATACACCGAACAGTGGGGGCTATTACACACGCTATTATGGTGTAGGATTCGTAGCTACACTGAATATGAGGTGATATTCCTACTCGGAACATTATGAACTGCTCCTGCAAAGACAGCTACCTTTAGTACTAATATGAATTATTATTTAACATGTCCGATTTGTGAGTGTACCGAACAGTATCTAATAAGGATCCAATAGGAATGTTATCTACACCGAGATACTTTTTGTATTGCTTTAGTATTGCGCGTGGGGAGAATTTGGTTACAGTAAAGAGATCTTGTTTTTTTAAATCAGAAAAATAGCAGTGTTTCAGTTAGCACGTGATCGTGATGGCTTTTCACTAAATAACTATTTCAGTTAAACTAACGTTACAAACAAAAACGTCAAATGTGCCGTAAAAAAGGGGAATATATGATTGAATTTTCATTCGTTAAAATGAACACGGATAAAAATTGATGATTTTAAATTGAAATAATAAAATGTACAATTGAGAAAATTCCATCTGTTTAAGTGCTGTTGTGCTTTACGTTTTGAATATATGATTGGTAAAGCACAACAGCACCTAAACAGATGGAATTTTCTCAATTGTATTTTATTATTTCAATTAAAAATCATCAATTTTTATCCGTGTTCATTTTAACAAGTGAAAATTCAATTATATATTCCCCTTTTTTACGGCACACTTGACGTTTTTGTTTGTAATCCGTGTACCTTTTTTACAACTATGGCGTCGCACTACAAAGGTCGATTGTTGCTGGCCACTTTGAAACAATTCAACTCATCTCTGAAAGCCTGCATCTGCGAAATAAATACGCAATTCTATCGATTTTAGCTGCCAATTTCGAAGGCCTCGAAATTCACAACGCAGCTTAGTTTGGTTTAAAAATATATGCGTTTAGCTGAAACACTGATTCTTTCGACTTAATTTATTCGGAGCCATGGCTTTTTTTTTTTACCGTTACACAATCAACTTTTTAGCAAAGACATAACACGTGGACGAAGAATGAATGTGGAGTTTGCTGAGTGGCGTTGTTCCCTAAATACAATGGTTAAAACAATGTAAAACAATCAAAATGATCGTTTAGGGTCCCGTAACTCCGGAATGGATCGACCAATTGAAAAAGTGATCCCTGTAAGGTTGAAGCCCAGGGAAATTTCTGGCTCAGATCATGTTTCAGATTTTAGGTAGGTGCAGTAGTTTTTTCTGAAACCGTGTCAGCCAAGAAGCAGAACAACAACAACAATAAGTGAAAAATTTTCAAATTTACGTGTGCCTTCCTACGTTTACTCTTGCACGGAATTGCATAAAAGTTGGTGTAAAGTTTGGAAAAGTTGCTATCTACTATCTGGCCAAGTTTGGTCGAAATATATTGAATAGAAACGGAGAAATTAATTGTTTTAGTTTGTTGGAGAGAGGACATCAATCATCAACTGTTTACAACGTTGACACTGTTTACAACGTGTCAAAAGTTAGTTAAGTAACATGGCAAATTAAAATATCGTTACCTCCTTGTAGCTAACAGACTTCTTCGACGTAACTAAATTAAATAATAACATTTCATCGTCGAACTGAAATCCTAAGGATTTGTGTTAACGCAGCCGTAAAAACAAAAACATTTTAGCTTCGTTTAAAAGAGTCTTGTCGCATTGTTGCATGAATGAATAGGCTTACGATCGAACCAAATTCTCCATTAGGCCTATCTGCTACTTACGAAATTAAAATTGCCGTTAAAAAAATAAGGCCTAAAAAATAAAAATTAGGTCTAAAATCACGTTACCATGGCAACGTCAAGTTGCTACGAGTCGCTGCTGGCTTTCTCAACAGCGTCGCTCCTGCCCTTCCCTACTACCACTGATCTGTATAAGCTACGTTGCGCATTACGTTGTAACACTGTAACTGTGTGCCCGGTGGCATACCGTGTTACAAAAATGAATAGGCTTACTGTATACTTAGTTGCTATACTTACGAAATTAAATTTGTAAATTAGGCCTAAACGGTGACAATTACGCCTAAAATGTAAAATAAGCTTAAAAGCTAACACATTTTTAACGGGCAATTCTGATGGTTACTGTTTTTAGATTATATAATAGAGATAGCTGTTGTAATGCGTGATAGAGAAGTGTGCCTCACTAGTGGTAGTAGCAGAACTGTACAGAAGACCAGATGTGACTAGTTAGTCGCTGTAGCCGCTTGTTTAAACATATTTTTCTTCAGTTTTACACCTACACAGTTACGTCGAGATGGTTGAGACCTAACTGAACTCGTCTATCTTCATAATTTTTGCACAAGGCTTTACCATTATCGATTGCTTTAAGGTCAGTCGCATTGAAACGGGGAAAGATTATGAAAACCATTCAATGAAAATTAACTAACTTTCAACTGACATTCCATTCCCTTACGTCTAAGTAAACAAAAAACGTTAGATAAAAAGTCGAGGACTTTTTTTTGTTGAACTCCACGTTTTAATGATACTTAATATATCGTTCAAAGGCCCCGAAATCAGTAACAATCTTCGCAAAAAAAAGTTGGACGACTTTGCCCCGTGTTTCTGCAATTTCATCGCCCTCGCTTATTGATCTATCGGTGAGGAATCAATACCGTGGAGCTATTTTTCGCCCGGTTTCCAAATGCCAACGCACACCAACCATGCTCCCAACAAGACCATTCTGCCAACTTCTTTTTTTAATGCGATAACGTGGCACGCAAACGGCCACGCATTCTAAAAACGGGAAAGGGGGAGAGGAAGGAACCTGCGTATAACAAGTGCCCACCATATAAAAGAAGGCTAAGGGCGCGTTTACGCAGCGACTCGCCTTTGCATTCTCGCAGCTAGAACTCAATCGCGATGGCAAAGATGACATTGCCATGGCAACAACGCTAAATGGATTAGCTAAATCCGATATCGTTTGAGTAAATACTTGCAGTCTTATAATCCGTGCCAATAATATAAAGAATTCCTCATGACGAAACAATTTTCCCAAACGCTTCTGAACTCACGTTATTTGTTGTTTTCGTTGCGAGGCGGCAGACATAAAACCGCTGCCATCTTGGAATTTGAGGTGATTTCTAGCTTCTAGCTGCGAGAATGCAAAAACGAGTGGTTGCGTAAACCCGGCCTAACATACGACTGTAGCGCTTCTAAAGCTTAGTTTTCTCACCAGTTAGCTTGCATGTCAGCACTTCAAGTTAGTATTAAAGCAACATCCAGCCTGCCTTATAACCTTCCGCCTGCCTCACAACACCCACGTGACGATCACATCCGCGTATTTACCACAGCTAAGGTCAACTGAGACGGTAGCTTCGTTCCTCTCAGCGAAAAACGTAGCTACTGTCTCTGTTGGCATTGCGCCTAATAGTCCAGCCAGCGTGAACCCATTGATTGTGTCGTCAAAAACCGGAATGATTCTTGTATTTTAAAATCACAATTTGTAATTTTCTAGAATAGTGTCTTATAATTTTGCTTTGGCCATCTATTGGAATAATTAATTTTAATTTTTACTGCATTAGTCTTCTAGATTCTTGATATCACAGTAATTACTAGCAAACTGTTAAAATTAATACTGCGCACACACAGATAAAACTTCCAAGGTCATTGTAGGTGCGCGATGCATCATTTATGTTCGGGACGAACGTAAATAAAGTTAGTAATATTCAACAGAAAATCTCCTAGACGCCACATTTTAAAACGGATTTTTAGCAAGAGAAAGACTAACGGTAAGTAAATAGACCTTTGGGGCCGTACTTGATGTGGAGGATCAAGAAAAATGGCGCTGGGAGGTATATCCCTTTAAGTTAGTATTTAAGTTAGTATTAAAACTATGATGCATCTCAGTTTGGTGTCCAGTAGGTCGAATGTGTATACAAACCAGTCCAAAATAAAAGCAAGAGCCATCATCAGATAAGACGCGATCCTACTGACAATCACCCTATTTTCTCCTCATCGAGAAAACCTAAAATAATCCACTGAAAAAGTTGCGCTTCGATTCTTATTATCAGTTTAAGAAAAAAAAAGACAATTACAAAATTTGAATAGAAATGAATGGCAATGTTATCGCCAATATTTTAAGGTTGAACTGTGAATAATAGAACTGGCGAAGTGTTTTGTGCTCAGTGCTCTTAAATTTTCTAAACGTCTGTGAACCGAAACGGCCAAGTGGCGAAGTGGCGAATAATGCTTATTCTGAATAATGTGACGAACCATTTTGGAAAGGGCTGAGTGGCGATCCATGTCGGATCGTCTTTATTTAAATAGTGGATCGCTACATTATTCGCTTGCCTTCCACCATTTTATTTACCACTGTTTTCCATTTGACCTGCCGCTGTCGGAAAACATTGTGGAAGGAATTAATCAACGAGCACCCCAGTGGATCTTTTGTCGCTTTTTCATTCCATATTTCTTCTTCTCATTTACGACATTTTTTACTGACTCTTAAGGCTCCGGCCAAGCCGCGTCCACTTGCCTAGAGTGGCGTCCACTTTTCCTCCTTTTTTTGCAACAATTTTTAGTCTCGTATTCTGAACGCCGACTAAAACTCGTACTTGACTTGAAATGACGTCACACCTATTAAGTGCCATTCACCACCCGATTTCTTCCAAATGTATCCATGTTGCAAATCTTGTATGTTGTCAATGTTTACTGGGGCTCATGGCCAATTAAGTCTTTATCTGTTTAATCTGTCATAGGTTAAATTATCAATGCCTTGTTATTTCATTTCCGGTTCCTGCCTCTGGAACCTTCGAGAAAATTCCATTTCCCATAATACCCTTGCTACTTCGCGGTTGTCAGGGGTAACCAAACCGCATAAAAGCAGCGGCCCGACCACGGAAAATCCTCCTCGACCCCTGCTAGGTGCTTCTGGTTAGGGGAATTTCTGGCTACTAAGCCTTTAGTAGGCCTGTTTTTACGGAACCCTTAGTTAGGGTAGCTTCCCTGGTTAGGCCCAAAGTAGGCTCCTTTCTTTCAGTCCCAAACTTAAACCTAGAGTTCTGACCCTAACATCCCCAATCAGTCTAGACCTCTCTCTCCCAACTTCGCTAGCTTTTTTCGTCATGGTGCCGAAACCCGGGAACGGGTTAGGGGTCCTTTAGATTGGGGATTCGAGTCTGGGTCCTTAGGTTTAATTTTCGACCCTTTTAGGAGTTTTTTTTTCTTTTCCCTCGGGAAAAATAAGGTAAAACGTGGGTAAACCTTTTGGTTAAGCCTGGGCCTTATTTTTCAAGTTTTTGACTTTTCGTTAGGCTTATTCTACTCGTTAAGCCTAACGTGCTCGGATCATGTTCAAATTTGGTAGGGGCATGGAGAAGGGTCGTATGAACCCGTTTTTAGGGTTTAAAACGTTAAGCCTAATTTAAACCTAAAAAATAGGCCTACATTTTTTCGACTCAAAAAACGAGTTTATTTCAAGTTTCGTTTTTGCCATGGAAGCAATTTTCTTAGGATGTTTGTAAAAACAATTTTCGCTTTATTTAAAGCACGATTGCTCATAGAAGCAAAATTTCTATTTGAAGGTTTGGTTATAAAACCAATTCGGTTTGTTCGTAAGAAGCCATTTCTTGTCTTCGACGGTTTTTTTCCCCAAAGGGTTTTTTTTCCCATAATCAACCTAATTCTTTCGGCCGTTTGCAAAATCCCCAACTTAATGAATTCCAATTACATTCAATAGGTCTGTTAGCCATATTCCAGCTGCAATTTTTTGCCCACTCAGTGGCAAGCATCAGTTCTGTCTTTACTAATTCATTGGCTAGTATTCGGTGCACGTTTGGCACATTCAGTGGCAAATGTATGTAGTCTTTTCTATTGCCCATTCAGTGGCAAGTGTATGTAGTCTTCTATTTTGACTATTCAGTGGCGTTTTGTCGCAAGTGGTCTTGCCTTAGTGGCAACGTTCAGCAGTGTGTCGTATTGTTTTTCGCTTTTGCTCTAGTTTTAGAGGATTTGTTCAGGCTCAGGAAGCCATTTCTGCCTGTCTATGCCCATAGAAGGTGTTCTTATCGGCTCATAGAAGAGCAATTTCTTGTTGATTTCTTGTCTAAGGGTAGTTTGGCTCGCACGAGCAAACTTTTTCTAGTTCATATCCATCGGCTACAAACGTAGTTGTAGCCCAATTCCACATCGGTTGGGATTGGGGATCCAAGTCGCCAGCGTAGGCGCACCAAGTCGTCTCCGGACGCAGGCTAACTTTCACTTAATGTCAGGGTGAAGTTAGAATTATCGATCATGACCTTTGGACATCGGTTCCGGGGTCGCCTTATGTGTTCTGTAAACCTCCAGTTGTTTAAGAATTACAGTCATCCTTCACGTTCATTAGTGAAACAAGAAAGTGTTTCTTTGTGCTGTTAATACAGATCGTTTATTTGCAGCTTTACAGACATGGTTAGAGTGTAAAAATATATGTACTCTTTCAATGTTACAAGATTTGCAAGCAGCAGCGTTTCAGATTCTTGTGGATTTGGGAATATGTTGCAAATCTTGTATGTTGTCAATGTTTACTGGGGCTCATGGCCAATTAAGTCTTTATCTGTTTAATCTGTCATAGGTTAAATTATCAATGCCTTGTTATTTCATTTCCGGTTCCTGCCTCTGGAACCTTCGAGAAAATTCCATTTCCCATAATACCCTTGCTACTTCGCGGTTGTCAGGGGTAACCAAACCGCATAAAAGCAGCGGCCCGACCACGGAAAATCCTCCTCGACCCCTGCTAGGTGCTTCTGGTTAGGGGAATTTCTGGCTACTAAGCCTTTAGTAGGCCTGTTTTTACGGAACCCTTAGTTAGGGTAGCTTCCCTGGTTAGGCCCAAAGTAGGCTCCTTTCTTTCAGTCCCAAACTTAAACCTAGAGTTCTGACCCTAACATCCCCAATCAGTCTAGACCTCTCTCTCCCAACTTCGCTAGCTTTTTTCGTCAATCCAAAAGAGGTTCTGGTGGTGAATGGCACTAAATAGGTGTGACGCCATTTCAAGTCAAGTACGAGTGTTAGTCAGTGTTCAGAATACGGGCCTTACTCTCTCAAAGGCTCCTGCCCGATCATGTCAGTTTGCCTTGAATAAATCTCAATTTATTCCATTTTGAATATATCAATTTTGTGTATTATCCGGAGCACAATAGCACGATAAAAACATACGTCTACCGCAAAGCAGATCGTCTATATTTAAAGTAATCCACATTTCTAAACTAATCAGCGACCTCGCGATTTCCAACAGCGCGTTCCTAAAGTGCTCCTAGACTTCCGTGACGTCATGTCGTTGGTTCTGGGGAGTAATAGGGCTCGTTCTAACTCTTCGCAGAAGTTTTTATTCCTCACGGAGTTCAAGTTCATCCACGTTGGTGCCCGACGATGTGGTAGGCGACCCCGGCGATTCTTACGGCCCAATTATTTAGATCTGTAAATGTGCACCGAACAGACCCTGACTCCCCTCTTAGCTTTGCAACACTTAAAGGCACATTCCTCCTGGCCGGCATTCCCGTGTGACTCACTTTTTCAGACATTGCTTCAGGACTGTGTAAATGTTGCAGAGGCATTCACATTCCTATGCTTTCCCTTGTGAGAAATATTACATTCACTTTAACCTAATGGGCTGGCGCACGCACGTACAATACACCGAAACAAGACAGCTGTGTCCTTGGAATATTTTTGTTTCAGGTTAAGTTGAAGAGAGCAAAAGTATAAAGCTGAAGTTAATTCTTCGTGCAAAAACGTAACGTTAGCTGCTCAAACTCAGTCCTTCCACAGTACACGGCAAGAAGAAAAAAAAAACTTGTGTTTTTTTTTTTTTTTGGGGGGGGGCGGATTTTTTTTTTTACTATTATTTAAATGGAGCTTAAAGTTTGCCAGGCATTAGGGGAGTTTTAAAAGTCAGCGGCTTGCGAGTCGCTTGCAAGCGGAACCACTTGCCCGTTTGTTATTTCAATGGGAAAGCGTTCGCCGTTGCCAAGCGACTCGCAAGCCGCTTACTTTTAAAACTCCCCTATACTTTAACGTCGGAGAGGACGTTTATACAGCGTCAAGGTCGACTTTCAGCTTAACGAGGCTGAGGTAACGATTTCAATGTGGAATTTTTTTTTGGGGGGGGAGGGGGGTAAACCATGCAAAAGTGGGTAACAAGCGCAAATCCTGCAGGAAGGCGTGAAACACTTTTAAGCAGTTGTTTCGCTCAACCAACGTCTTACATTACGTATGAAGAAATATTTAGTGAACGCTTGGTTCGGGTGTTGGCTTCACTGTACGGCTCCAACGTTTGGGGTTGAAGTGTTCGTTCCTAGGCCAGGCGGAGCTTTCTCGTACAGTGAAAGCAAACTGTAATTAATAATTAGGCCTAATTAAGTTTTTTAAATGACGAGTGCCGAACTTGTCCAAATTGTCAACGATAGTATTAAAATACCTGTAATTCAGTGGTAGGTGTGCTCTCCTGCCATGCTGGAAGCGCAACACGATTTTTCGTGTGTGACGTCCGGGATACGACATACAACATTAAAGGACAGGCTTTCTCACTACATTCGAGCTTCTTGCGCGAAATAGCCTTTGCAATATTTGCAGAGGTTAAAGTGAATGTTGCAAAACTGTTTCCTCACGAGGGAAGACGTAGGGAAATGAATGCCCTTGCAACATTTACACAATACACACGTCTGAAGCAATGTTGCAAAACTGAGCCACACAGGAAAGCCAACCAGGAGGAATGTGCCTTTAAGTGTTGCAAAGCAAAAAGGGAGTCAGATTTGGCTCGGTGCATGTTTACACATCTAAATAATTGGGCTGTAAGAATCGGGGGGGGGGGCCAAGATGAGGCTTAATGGCGCGTCGACAGCTTGGTCATTAGCGCTGTAAGAATCGCTGGGGTCGCCTACCACATCTTTGGCCACAAACGTGGATGAAATTCATGAGGAAAAAAACGTTTGTTTGGAATAGGGGCAAATCAGGATTAAAGTATTCTAATTAGTTGGTCGTAAAGTCTTCCGTATTATTGGGTTGTTCAGCTGGGGTCAGAATGGAGGACGGAATATATCTGCAGTAAATCTCCTATCAAACGCTCATGGACTGTTAAAATTAATTCGATAAAAAAAAAACGGGGTGTGTCGTAACTAAGTTATAATTCGTGTCTTACTTCCGTACAGGGAGGGTGTTTATATCTAAGTCCCTCGCGGAAAATTCGGCGTTTATGCAATCAGTCACGTATACGTACGTGGTCTGGGTTCGGTCCAGCACTAACGTAATGCCTTTACTCTCATTCGTTCAGGAATTTAGTCTATTACTTTATAGACTATTACTTTATAGTCTATTACTTTATAGTTTATTTAGTCTGTTTTACGGATGAAGCTTTTAGTTAATTTTGGTGTAGAAAAACCACGATTTAAGTTGATGAAATTGGCTTCCTTGAATGTATGAAGCTTTTTGTCAATTTCCAACAGAAAAATTACGATCTAAAATGCTTTAAGGTCAGAAATCGTGAAATAACCCCGCCCGGGGAGGGGGGGGGGCTGTAACTAGATAATTTCACGTTTTCAGACTTTAAAGAATTTTAGGGGGGGGGGGATAGGTCGTAGCTTTGCCTGGGCTATTAATGGATCCCGGCTAAAACATCGCCGCTGAAACATCGCATCGCAAAACCATAGCGGACAAAACATCGCGGTGGTCAAAATATCGTGTGGTCATAACGTCGCTCGGAAATTACGTCGAGGATGCAACATCGCGAACAATAACATCGTGGACGAAACATAGCACAGACAAATCATCGTGGCGGGCATCATCGCAAATTAACAAAAAAAGTTGTTGATACTTAAAATATTTAAATAAGTTTTTTAACGCCTACCTTTAGCTCTAGCAGGTGGACGTTTTAAATACTTATTTAAATATTAAAAATTATGCTTATCGGGCGAAGTCATTCTCTCCTACCTCTTTTTTAACGCTTACCTTTAGCTCTAGCAGGTGGAAGTTTTAAAAACTTATTTAAATATTAAAATTTATGCTTGTCGGGCGAAGTCATTCTCTCCTACCTCTTTTTCCCCCAACCCCTCCTTCCCCCAATCGCAATTTAAAAAATACATATTACCTAACAACTAATCGATTTGTCTTATCGTGTATCGTTTCTTTGGCTGGAAGCTTGGCTTGCACAGCAGCCGGAAGTTCCGGAAGAATGACTGCCATTATGTAACACGGAGTATCCGTTGATTGGGCTGCATGCACTTTTATAGTGTTCGTGGCGTCCTTTAGATTTTTATGAAACTGTTAAGAGACACACATTTGTAAAGTACATTTAATTATTAAAATAAAAAGCGAAACAAGAGGCAACTGAGTACAACTTCACTATCAAAACTACCCCATTCCCCCCCCCACCATAAAAAGCACCCACCAAAAATAACCCAAGCTCAATTAAAAAAAAATCATCCGCTAACTACGCATTGGCAAAAAAAAAAAAAAAATAAATAAATAAACAATCAAAAGAAGTGATATCAGAAACAAAACCCACAAAGGTGAAAATACCCGTCCAGTTGCAGTCAGTGACAGTAGTGATATTAGAATACAAATGGCTGCCACCAAGGATTCTACGTGGTGTACCAAGCCAAATCTATGTACGTCAATTAAGAACGAAGCCTTTACAGTGTACATATAAAAGTCCAAACGACGTTTCGGAGAAAACATCCTCCGTCATCAGGTTTTTAATAAAAATTAAAATTTAAAAAACATGGCAATGTACTGCCGAGTCAACCCACCAACAAGTGACACCCATAAACATTAAAATTCAAAAACACAATTCATAAAAATCTCCTAATGTCTCCTTTCAGAAAAGGCAGACAAAGGAGTCGGAGCAAGAAACCCAGTCCTTCAACTTGGCGAGCCAAGCTGGAAAGACCAGGCTTATGCAAATTGCGAGAGCAACGCGAATTTCAGGCCAGGTCCACTTCAAACCGGGGGGGGGTTATGTTGGAAATTTGCGCAAATTTTCAACATAACCTCCCCCGGTTTGAAGTGGCCACCAAGTTGCTATATGTGTACGAACCCTAACCGAAAAATGTTCCCCTTTAATCAGTAGTGATATCACCCCCTCCAGTGAGCAACCACCAAGCTAATCCCTCCAACTATTAGATCAAAGGTTAATGAAAATTCTGACCATTGCTAAAGCCACAACAATGATCTAGTTTTTAGTCTTCTATACAGCCGTACCGGCTGAGAATACTATTGCAATGACTTTGTCCGTCCGTCCCGTCGCCTTTTTTAACTTCGCAACGGTACCAGATATTGACGACCACTGTTTACAACGTTAGATTCAGTGTCAAAAGTTAGTTAAGTAACATGGCAAATTAAAGCATCCTTACTTCCTCATAGCTAATAAACTTCTTCGACGTAACTAAATTAAATAATAACATTTGATCGTCGAATTGAAATCCTAAGGATAACAATTGCAGCCGTAAAAACAAAAGCATTTTAGCTTCGTTTAAAATAGTCTCGTCGCATTGTTGCATGAATGAATGGGCTTACCATCGAACCAGATTCCCCATTAGGCCTATCTGCTACTTACAAAATAAAACTATAGTTGAAAAAATTAGGCCTAAAAATGAAAATTAGGCCTAAAATCACGTTACTACGGCAACGTCACGCTGCTATGAGTATAGCTCTTGGCTTCAACAACAGGCGTCTCTCCCGTCCGTACTACCACTGATCTACACAGGCTACGTTGCGCGTTACATTTATCACTGTAACCGAAGGCGTACCGTGTTGCAAAAATGAACAGGCGTACTATACAAATCAAATCGCCGTTAGCTGCTACTTACGAAATTAAAGTTCCAGGTAAGAATTAGGCCTAAAAGTTGACAAATAAGCCTGAAATCTAAATAAGCTGAAAGGCTAACACAGTTTTTAACCGGCAGTTCTGATGGTTACTGCTCTTAGATTATATAATAGAGATGGCTGTTGCAATGCGGGATAGAGGTGTGCGCCTCACCATTGGTAGTGGCAGAACTGTGCAGATGACCGGATGCGACTAGGTAGTCGCTCTAGTCGCTTGTTTATTTAACATCTGAAGTAATAATCGGTGGGATTAGTTTGGCTGTTGTTCACTGGTGACGGTGACACCACTGTCTAGGGGGTTTACGTTTCGGTTAGGGTTGGTACACCATACAGCAACATGGTGGCAGTTATTTTGGTTCTGATATCACTACTTTGATTGGCTGAAACTTGACGGTTTCTTTCACCCTTGTGGGTTTGTTTCAGTTAATTAGTACGCCGCCAAATTATTTTCTCGCCATCACGCTCTTTGATGTAGGAATAACCTACATGAACTACGCAACGACAAGTTTCTCGCTATACTAGCTTTCACTAGGTTAATGCTAACTCTGCTGGCTGTTTTCGCCTTTACCGAAGAATGCGACTTTCAAGTTGTCTATACGTAGTAACCATGGCAACAACGCGGACCCAAATCTCCTCCTCGTTCCTCGTGACGCGACGTACGAAGCGTGCAACATGACAGCGTCGATTTATGAAGCGTGCAACATGACAGCGTCGATTTATGACAACTAGAAAACAATTTTAATGCTGTACAAGACGACGGACAGATTTCTGAATGCCGGTATTCGATGCTTTGAATTCGATTCGACAACCCCGAAATGGACGCCATGTTGGATTTTGAATTCTCGCTGCGAGTAGCTATTTATTCTGCCGTCGTTTGATCACTGCTAGAAGCTGTTTTTTCAGCGTGAATAGCAAATTTTGGAAATTGCGTGAAATGGCAACAATGTTGTAGCAATGTTTAAAATGACTGTTGCACTTCGTTCTTTATCCGTGTTGTTATTTATAATAGATTTAATTTGTTGCCTATTACCGCATTCATTTAACAGAAACTGGAAATCAATCGTAAATAAATAACGGTTGCCTAGCAAATAGCGTTCGGCGAGCGAGAAGGACTCGTTGCTAAACGCACCCTAATACTTGTTTACCTGTTTGAATTAGGCTGATGTGAAGGACCGTGGCAGAAATCCGTCTGCGAGTTGAGTGGAAGGAGAGAATGTAAGCTTTAATATTTAATAATATTTAATAATTTTAATATTTTAAAGTTTTAATATTTAAATAAGATTGGTGTTTTTATTTTGTTAAATACATTTTTTGAGTGGTGGGCGAGGGGTAGGAGAGAATGGCATCACCTGATAGCCTAAATTTTAATTTATAAATAAGTTTTTAAAACTTCCCCCTTCTAGAGTTGAAGGTTGAAGTTTCAAAAACTTGTTTAAATATTTAAGCGGCAATACGATTTTTCTATTTGCGGTATTTCGTCCACGATGTTCGCGATGTTGTAATCCGCCATGTAAATTGCGTACTATGTTTTAACCACGCGATGTTTAGTCCGCTGTGTTTCTGTCAAGCGATGTTTCGGCGGCGATGTTTTAGCTGAATACCCTATTAGTAGACAATTTATGGTAATTTTGTTACTATAGATTACCACCCTAAGACTGGCAGCAATTATAGGCGAGCAACAACAGAAGATTCTTTGCAACAATACAATATTAGTACTAAAAGCCGCTTAAGCGTATAAAATACAGATTTAAGCCTTTAAAAAATCCTAATTCTCTAAAGGAAAAGATACGAGAAAAAGACATGTAAGCCATCAGCGTCGCACTAATACATGTGAAATAATCTCCAGCGTTTCTTTTTGGTCTTAGTGGTATTTCTTGCAGGGCCAGATTAAGGAGGTGCTTTGGGTGTTGAAGCACCGGCCCACAGAGCGAAAAGGGGCCTCAAGAGTGCCTCACGTTCAAGAAAACTAAAGCAAGGTACTATTTTAAATATAAAAAAATTTTTACTTTTACTGTTTTTTACAAAAATAAATTATGGTCCAAAAAAGGAAACTTTTTTCATTGTGGGAGTGGAGGGGGAGGGTGGGGGAGAGGGCCACAATAAATCTTAAGCACCAGGTCTCGACGAGGCTTAATCCGGCCCAGCCGGCCATCCTCATCCAGCTGATTTTTCTTTGCTTACGGCAAAATAGATTAATTTATAAATGTGTGCTGGCACAAACCAGACCCTCACTCACGACTCCTTCTGAAACATGAAATTAAACAAACGTTCAGCGTGATGATGCTGTCTAAAGCCAACTTATTTTAGAAAGGTAAATCCAAAAGCACACAAACAATACGCCAAATGACAACGTTTCGGGGGTAGTTGCACGGCGTTTTCAAGAGCAAGAAGCCAGCTTTAAAAAAAGCACCGTGAAATACAAATATCACACAAGCTATAATGTTAGCTTCAGAACTCAAAGTCACGTGAGCCGTGCGTGATTTTTGTATATTCTACGGTACTTTTTTTAAGCTGATTTCTTGCTCTTGAAAACGCGGTGCAGCAATCGCCGAAACGTTGTGATTGACTGGATTACTCGAGTATTTTTGCCTTACATATCTCTACTATTCTCAGTGGTTTTTATTTCTTTAAAATCAACTTAAGTTTAGTAAATCATATGAAAACTTCAAAGCTCACCTAACAGTGTAGGAAACTTTTACATGTGTGTCCCTTTTTTTTTTTTAAAGTTTTTTTCCTGTTTTTTTTTTTTTGCAGCCTATACTCAACTTTCTTTTGTTCTTTTTTCTTTTTTTTTCTCGTGGAAAGAGTGAGATTTTAATTTGTCTTTTGTAATTTGATTTAATTTTTTTACGTGTGTTAATTTTTTACACGTTCGGGCTGCCACCGGAAAGCAGTTTTTCACAAAATTTCACTTTACACATTTTTTTTCGCAATTTTCCGCACACGTTTTATTCAAATTTTTACATTTTCGCACCTTGCCTTCCTAAACTTTTCGCAATTTTCACAACAGAGACTGTGTATTTTTACACATTTATTTTCATCTTTCTTTGTTCTTGTTAGGTTTTGGTGATTGTTGTAAAAACATGGCGCGGCCAGTTAGGCAAGCGCTGCTGGCGATGAAGGAATCTGGACTTTTGACGAACGATGAGGTTTTTCGTGGCGTTGTGTCGGTGGAGAAGTACCGTGAAGTGTGGAAGCGTGCGGAAGGACTTGGTTTGGACGAAACTGATTTGAATCTGTATGGTGTTGTGGCTAGGGTCGGTGATGATAGTCAGGTTTTGGGCTTAGTGCCGGGAACTGGTAACAATGGCGAGGTGGACAATGCACAAGGACTCAACGACAACAATATGGATATTGGCAACAATATAAGCAATGTCCCTGCTGGAGTTGTAGTAGATGGTGTGTACCATCGTGGTTCAAAATCGTCGTATGTGGAGGCAGTGGTGCAACAGGGTCGTCATAATGTAGAGGACTCAGGTGAAATGTTAGGGGGTTCGTACAGTGTGGAGCAGGAGATACCCCGGGATTTGGCCTGGTTACGGAAATTGTACAAGGGTAGTTTATCCAATGTGGCAATGGAACTGTCAGTGGTGTTTCTGGCGGAGCAAGCAGGAATTCCATACTTTATCCATCATGTTCAAGATGCCCTGGCCCCACTCGTTGATTTGCGCCGTGTTAGTGGTATTGGGTGGCTCCGGGCAAACAATGCTATACAAGTGCAGTTTGTAGACAGCGAAGCAAAGCGTCAGGTTCTGAAAGCAGGTAATGTCCAGTTAGGCGGTCATCGGGCAGCGATCTATGACCTTCAAGAACGAGTCCTTCGTTTTAAGATTCACTGGCTCCCCTTGGATGTGCCAGATGTGGCTATTGTGAGGGCTCTGTCACAGTATGGGGAGGTTGTGGGTTTGACTCATGAGCTCTACTCACTTGAGGGACTTCGGCACTGTCGCACAGGGGTGCGTAGTGGCGTGTTGAAACTCAGGGATATGACGGTGGTTGATGATGTGCCAGATGTCGTTGGAGTCCTCGGGATTGCGGCTCTCCTAGCAATCGCTGACAGACCTCCCAAGTGCCTCAAGTGTCACCAGAGAGGTCACGTAAGACGTACGTGCGGCATGGTTTACTGTAGGGGGTGTAGGGGCCTGGTACCTCGAGACCCCCCTTGTGTTCATTTGGCTCCTCCAAGGAAAGATGTGCCAGCGACAGTTGTGTGTGTGCCTGGGGCTGATGGTCCTTCCACGGAGGGCCCCTCTGCCTTGCCGTCCTCTCCGGAATGGGTGGTTCAGCGTCGGTCTCGCAGGCGCAAAGCATCTGTCTCACGGTCGGCGCTTGCAGCGTCGCCACCTCAAAACAAAGTGGTGGCCGTGGACCAGAATCGCTTCTTGGTGCTAGAAGACAACGAGTCGTCGAGTGGTCGGCCTATGGATGACGTCTGTGACGGTGGCAGGGTTTGTGATCAACTTGTTGCAGAGTTAGCAGACAGTGGGCATTCTACACAAGTGGACCCACGGTTGGGTGTGGAGAATGGTGTTCAGGCCAGTGGTGGTGCCCTGATTGGTGTTCAAGAATGTGAATGTGGGGGTGAAGCTGGGGAAAACTTGGGTGCAGTTTTGGGTTTTACCCTAAATGTGGAGGAATGCCATCCAAGTGCCAGTGCGAATGCAACTGTTGACGAATGTCATAACGCGAGTAGTGCTGCAGGTGTTACTGCAAATCTAAGTCGCACAGTTGGTGCAGAGTACTAAGTGCCTGGTTTTGGGGAGAGTGTTTCGGGCGCTGTTTTGTATGCATCCCACACTGTGGACGAAAGCTGTGCTAATGGGAGTGTAATTTCTAGTGTGAGTGTGGATTTAAATGCAAGTGTTGGCGCAAGTGTTAGTTGGGCATCTGCAGTTGAATGTGAGGTGCTAAAACATACGCTCGATACGTCGGGCAGTGGTATTTTGGCTAGTGGTTCGTGTGGGGTGCCATGCAGTGATGGAGAGTTGTGCGATAGCATGGAAGTGGTTACTAGTGTTAGTTCTGGTGGCACAGAAGGTGACAAAGAGCTTCTGGAGGTTCCGGTGTCGCCGTAGTGTTGTAGAGTCTGACTTGTTGTTTTCACCCTGTGTGTATGGAATGCGAGGGGGGTGACAAACAAGTGGGAGGATGTGGAGACGTTAAGCTCAAAGGTTGATGTTTTGGGCCTGGTAGAATCAAAGCTCGCGCCGGGGGTCGTTCCGTATTTGAATGGGTTTGTTGGCGTTGCAGGTGTTGGTCGTTCGGGAATTAGGGTGTATTCCCGTGACCAGGTCCCAATTTGCGCCCATCCACCCCTTCCCTACTGTCGTGGGGTTGATGCATGTGTTGTTCGGATTTGGATTGGGGGGAAGTGGGTTACGGTGGGCGTTGTACATGTGACGGAGACTGTGGTTAGGGATGAATGGGAAGGATGGGTGTCGTCTTTAATTGCCCCAGTTGTTGTAGGGGGGGATTTCAATGCACACCACTGGTTGTGGGGAAGCGCTAATTGTAGTACTAGGGGTCGCACCTAGGCTGGTAGTTTGGATCGGCTGGGCTTGACTGCGATTTAGGATGGGTCGCCGACCTTCATCCGAAGGTATAGGGGAACAATTCAGGAGTCGGTGCTTGACTTATTTTTCTGCACTAGTAGTCTGGCCACAAAGGTTGGGTTTGAGGTTTCAACTGATTTGCGGGGGAGCGATCACTTTCCTGTTGCGCTTTCTTGGGGTACAGGGGGAAGGAGGGTTCTTGACAGCCACACTCGGGCAGCCTGTCCTGTGATTGACTCTGGTGATTTTGGGCCCTGGGTGAGGAAGTGGGTTAGAGGGAGGGGTAGAGGGGGAGGAGGGGGTTTGGGTAGGGTGTCTGGCAGACGAAATGCTGTCTGGTGGACTCATGCCTGCGTCCTGGCGGTTAGGGACAGGCGTCGGGCGTGGCAGAGGTTTCAGCGGTGTCACAGTGATGTCAGGTGGTTTGAATTTGTGGGTATCGCACAGGAATCGAGGTTCATCCTCCGAAAGGAGAAAGCTCGGTTTGGGGCCAGGCTCTGTGCTAGGGTTTCTGAGGGCCTGCCAATTTCTAAGGTCTGGGCAATGGTGAGACCACAGGATGCCCGTCCAGCTTTGGCCTGGGTGTTTGGTGGGGGTGATGTCCTGCGCGGTCCTAGAATGGCCGAGGCCTTTAATGAGAACTTCGCCACTGTGTTTGACTCCCCCAAGGGGCTTCCCCCACCGGGTGGATGTGCCGTGGGCAGGATGGATGGTACGGACTCTGCACTTACTAGAGTGGAGCTCTCTGCTGCACTAGCAGCTTGCCGGGTCGGCAGGGCAACGGGCATAGACGGGATCTCGTATGAGGATCTCCGGGCACTGGGGGATGAGGGCAGCAGTGAGTTGCTTGGGTACTTCCAGAGCCGGTTCGATGGGGGTCCACTCCCACGGTCATGGTTGTTTTCGATCCTGACCCCGGTGCTGGGCAGGGGTAAGGTCCGGTCGGCTGTTACCAGCTATCGTCCGATCGCCCTTCTGTCCTGCGTTCGTAAAGTGTATGAGAGGATGCTGGTGAACAGGTTAGTGTGGGAGGTGGAGGGTTCTGGGCGCTTGTACAATGCCCAGTTTGGTTTTCGCAAGCATCGGGGTGCGCAGGATGCTATGTTGTTCCTGGAGTCTGGTATGCGCGAAGCATGGCTGAATGATTGCTTTGCCGTGGTCGTGTTTCTAGACATCAGGGCAGCATATGATATGGTGGATGTGCTGTGGGTGGGGCATGAGCTTTCTGTGTTGGGGGTCAGTGGCAAGTTGTCGGCAGCGGTCCTCGCGCTGCTTGGGCAACGGGCTTTTGCTACAAGGGTAGGGTCCTGTTGGTCGGGGGTGAGACACACTGATCGGGGCCTGCCGCAGGGCAGCTGCCTCAGCCCTGTCCTCTTTGCCATTGTTATTAACTCTGTCCTCGTGGAGCTGAGTCAGGATATTAACGTGGTGGCGTACGCCGATGACGTAGCGGTCTGGTTGACTGGCAAGGATCTGCCAATGGTTCTAGCAGCCCTGGAGGCTGCCATTGATCGGGGTTCTAAGTCTCTTGCTGCCAGGGGTTTGCAATTGGCTGGAGCCAAGACCGAACTTAAGGTTTTCAGGCGGGGGCAGGCTGTTGAGGCAGCTCTTCGGGTAAATGGGGCTCTGGTCCGGTCCTCCGAGAAGGTCCGGTACCTGGGTTTTTGGCTGGATCCACGCCTGACGTGGGTGCATGACGTGGCTGCTGTTCGTAGGAATGTGGCGACTAGGCTGAGTGTGCTCAAGTCACTTGCTGGCAACAGGTCTGTTGCGAAGCGCAGCACGCTTGTTAACCTCTATAGGGTTTATTTACGGTCTTGTGTAGATTTTCATGCTCCACTACTGGTGTCATCGCGACAGGCCATGGAAGGGTTGCAGGTGGCGTTGAACGATGGTCTCCGTGTGGTCACTGGCTGCCTGCCTTCGACGCCGGTTTATGCTCTCCATATTGAGGCGGGAGAGACACCAATTTTGTTTCGTGCTAAGGAATTGCTGGTGCGACTTTGTCAGCGTGCCATTGCAAGGGGCCGGTTGGACCCCCTTGGCCGTATCATTGTAGACTATGGGCTGTTGGCACAGGGGGCCAGGGAGTTGCTCGGTGCCCCAGGGATGGGTGCTTCCCTTGTGAGGCAAGTGGGCTTAGGTGCCCTTCCCTCGCCAATGTTTGTTCATCCTCCCGCTCCCTGGAGGCAGATAAGACGCATCACAGAAAACTTGGGCACATGAGTCCGGCAGGCGAGCTGGGACCCTTGGGTCCAACACAGCCAACGCCGCCGTGCCACACCACACCCACGGAGCCGGAGGATGAACAAACATTGGCGA
>JAHWFP010110502.1:0-16388 GCA_023313725.1 Lithobius niger
TGGGACGCAGATAAGAATCCGCGTGATTCCAGCACCCAGACCAACCTTTCACTGACCATCCGTTCCATAAGTTTACAGACACAGCTAGTCAGAGCGATTGGGCGATAACTGGAAGGAGCAGTAGGGTCTTTGCCCGGTTTCACAATCGGGATGACCACTGCTGTCCTCCACGCTGCCGGAACAGAGCCTTCTGCCCACACACGGTTGAACATCTCCAGCAAGAACTGCTGGGAGGCAAGAGGCAGATGTTTCAACAGCTGATAGTGAACATCATCAGGCCCTGGGGCGGAGTCATGCGACTTGGACAAAGCTGAAACAAATTCCTGCCTGGTGAACGGTAAATTGTACTCCTCTAGCCCGTCGGAGCGAAAGTCTAGAGAGTGAGCCTCTTCTCTACGCTTTATTCTGAGGAAACCAGGATCATAATGGTTATCACTCGAGACCCGCGCAAACGCAGACGCAAGACAGTCGGCGATATCCGGCACAGAAGAGATCACGGAATTCGCCACCTTCAGCTGTGAAACCGGGGAAGACACGTTCCTCCCCGAGATCTGGCGCACCTTCCGCCACACCTGCTGAGAAGGCGTGGAGCGCGTGATCGACGAAACATAAGCTGTCCACGAAGCACGTCTAGCCTCACGGATGACATACCTGGCACGGGCACGACAGCGCTTAAAGGCTACAAAGTTGTCAGTAGTTGGGTTGACCGTAAATGCACGCAACGCTCGCCGGCGGGCCCGAATAGCATGCCCGCAAGCAGGCGTCCACCACGGAACAGGAACCCGCCGCGACTGTGTGGACGAACGCGGGATAGTAGCACGAGCAGCAGCAAGGACCACGTCAGCGAAATGAGTTGAAAGTTCATCCACATCAGAAAAGTCCCCAACCGCACGCTGAAATACAGCAGCCTCAGCAAAGGCTGACCATTCAGCACGTCTAAGCGCCCACCGGCCTGGCCTGGAAGCCACAGAACCCCCTTGTGTCATGGACAACACAATGGGGAGGTGATCGCTTCCATGCAGATCGGCAGTGACAGCCCAAGTGAAGGTCGCCAATGCGACAAAAGCAGCCGCAGCTCCTCTGCATGGGTCCGATAACTTTGGCAGTTCCACTGAACGATGGAATGCGCAGGCATTAGGACGGGCTTAAGACTGAATCATCCTCCTCAACTCCTTCCCTGGGCGACCCGAAAACATCTGAATCCTCCCCCGAATCAAAAGCCGGAGTGAGGTCCAGAACGAAGTTGTCCTCGGAAGGAGGAATAAGCCCAGGAGAAGTGGAACAGGAAATATCTCCCTGCTCCATGGGTAAAGGAGGATCAAATTGTGGAGGGAACGCAATGGACCCCTCAGGAAGCTGGTTGTTCGACGACTGTTTCACCTTCTCTCCTGGTGGCAACTTCCTCACGGGTGGTGCTGAGGATATACCAGCAGGAGCCTTCTTCGACACTTTCTGTGGTGCACTCCGGTCGGGAGGAGGCTTAACTACAGCCTTAACCTGCCTGGGAACAGTTACAGGAACAGGAACAGTAGCAGGCTGGGCAGATGTCGCCGGCAAGGCATCAACCGGTTTGGAAGAACCCAAAAGACCCTGCAAAGATGGATGTTGCTGGGTCAACAAAGTAACAAGCATGCCTACCGTCCTCGTCAAAGACCTGAGCTCAGCGCGCAAATCCGCTAAATCAGCAGACTCACTAACAGGGCCAGGCAATGGCGCACTGCACACCTGTGCAAAAGATCCGGTCATCGGTGCTGCCGATAGTTTAGCTTTCTTCCGGGCCTCCGAGTAGGAAAGCCCGTCCTTGACCTTCAATTCCTGCACACGACGTTCCTCTAAATAAACATGGCAGTCCCGCGAAGAGGCCTGGTGCTGACCACCACAGTTGATGCACTGCTCTGGGCCAGCACAATCAGCACCTTCATGGGCTGCCTGAGCACAGCTAACACAGGTAGGCTTACCTTTACAAGAGCCGCTGGTGTGGCCGAAGCGTTGACAGCGGAAACACCGCATTGGATTCGGTACGTAAGTCCTGACCTTCAACCGCAGGTAACCGGCAGAAATGTGCTGCGGTGCAACTGGCGTATCAAAGGTCAGGAAAAAGGTGTCAGTTGGCTGGGCACCATTCTCACCTTTCCGCGTCAAACGCTTCACAGCTGTAACGCCTTGTGACTTGAGTTCGTCCAGGATGATATCATCGCTGAGACCCCTCAAATCAAAGCACGTCACGACCCCCTTGCTGCTGTTTAAGGTACGATGCGGCTCCACACCAGAAGGTGTGATGAGGGATAATTTTGCTAGGTAATTGCAATTTGCAATTCCTGCATGTTTTATGTGCCAGAATTGACATGAACACGACGTATCGAGGAGCCCTTCCCGAAAATGCCAGGGTTGCTGACGTCTGACCTCAACCAGAGACCTTGTGCACATGAAACAATCATGGTAATCGTTAGGCTACATTGCTTCATACATATTATAGACCTAGCAAGTAATGTTGCCACTGTTACCCTTTTTATTAACTGATGGCAGTCTTAGAACATTATTTGCCACCTACCCCAACTCGGATACGTTACATTTTCATTGCAAAAATAAACTGAGTCACTGGTATAGTTGTAAGCTCGACAAACTTTCTGGTTGACACAAAGCGACTAAATTAAATTTAGCATACTGTACATTGGTATGGATTAATATTTTCCTTTGCTCGATCACCATTGGTTGCTAAACCAAACCTTTTAATTGCCAAATTAAAAAGTACATTTTAAAACATCAGATTCTAATTTGAAAAAAAAAGTAGCCTAGTGATAATGATCTAGAACAACACAAGTTTCTAATAAAATGAGTTGCCATAATAAAAAAAAAGTGCGCCAACAGACAGACGCAAGATTTAGGGATAAATATTCCCTGATACCTGTTCTGAAAGGATTGTGCTAGTTCCAGCCAGAACTGGGCCAATGACCAGATATGGCCATAACTGGATTTGGCCCAATTTTAGGTTTAGCCAGTTATGGCCAGATCTGGATGCATCTGGCCATATCCAGCCAGAAGCGGGCCAATTTTAGATATAGCCAGTTATGGCCAGATCTGGCTGTATCTGACCATATCTGGCCATATCCAGCCAGAAGTAGGCCAATTTTAGATATAGCCAGTTATGGCCAGATCTGGCTGGATATGGCCAGATTTGTCCATAACTGGCTATATCTAAAATTGGCCCACTTCTGGCTGGATATGACCAGATCTGGAAAGCCAGATCTGGGCCATATCTGGTCCCAGATCTGGTTATATCAAAAATTGGCCCACATCTGGCCATATCTGGCTGGATATGGCCAGACCTCACTGGATATGGCCAGATTTGGCCCTATCTAACCAGATCTGGCCGTATCTAGCCAGATCAGGCCATATCTAGCCAGGTCTGGCCATATCCAGCCAGGTCTGGCCATATCCAGTCTGGCCATATCCAGCCAGATATGGCCAGATGTGGGCCAATTTTTGATATAACCAGATCTGGGTACCATAAGATCTGGACTTTCCATAAGGGCGATGCCGGATTGAAGTTTCACTGACTGCTTGGAACACTCCAAAAGGGGAGCCGATCATATCACAGACAATCACTTCACAGACACTTATTTAGCAGACGATCATTTCACAGACACTCATTTCACTGACACGATCATTTCGTACACATGATTATTTCACAGACACGTCATTTCACAGATATTTTCAAAAACTTTTTTTTTTATTTCCCGTGATTTTAACTTTATAATATTCTTTGTTGAACAAAAGAATTTATCATGACCTTCATAGATCTTCAGGAATTAGGGGCCGGTCTTTATGTTTCAAATATTGTGGGTTGGGGAGAAGATAATAATCCGAGGAAGCATATATAAATCACGACCTCTTTAGGGATGGGGCAAAGGAGGTAGTTACGGGTTGTACTTGCCTGCAGTCTAGAAGCCAGTACCTTTTATTTTCAAAGGCTACATGTACCTTGAATATATTAGCTGTGGTTGTCAGGAAATAAATGGATTTTAAAAATGTTGTCCAAAAGCACTGGGAATTGTTCTATTTAAGCTGAACTGATTCGATATACAGATCCACCACATCGTAGAACGCATGCCGAAACCCCCAAGCCATTCTGTGCCAGATGAAGTATTTGCAAGTAGCGTAATTTATGGTCAAGTCTAGGAATATGTTACGGATTGCTTGGAATTTAAAGTCACGTGTGCATCCTGAAAGTTGCAGTGATAAAAAATGGCCGGATTTATACTTTGGCTGTCTTTCCTGTTCTTCTGCAGAGCTAGAATGGTCCACCTGGATTTCTCGACTGCAGAAGTAGTAAGCAAGCACCAGGAGCATCTAGTACTCTCAACTATCACAACTATCAGAACTATCACAACTATCGTAATAGTATGATAGTATAGTATAGTATAGTAGGTCTCGGCCAGTAGGCTTATAGCGTTTTTAAGGCCCAAGTTGCAGATGTTAAGTAAGTTACCACCATCGTGTCAGTTGTTTTTTGCCTCACGAGGAGGAAACGGGAGTACCCGAAGGAACCCTCGTGCAATGGCAGGAAACAACCGGCGAAAAAACCCATACATATACATTTCCCTTAACCAGGATCAATCCCAGGTGAAGAAGCCAGAGATGTACAGTATGGACCAAGTGTTGAATATGACGTCCCTGTGCTCGTGGCTACCCGTACACCTAATGCCAGTGCATAAGCCCCAATTTCATATGAATTTTTCCATCAGTGAACTTGAAAAGATTTATCTGGTATCAGGTTACGTGCAGAACGTGCCACGAAACTCTGCTCTGCACGATTTTGCCATTGACCGTAGCAGTTGATTTTAATATTGCATTGTCGTAGCTAGCCGTAGACAACATCAGCATGTGTTTGCTGCTGTACACAATCCTGTCGAAATTCTTAAAAAAATTCCCTTGACATGTTTTAAATGAATGGCAAGTGAGCAACTCCCTTTTGAAATCGGCTACTTCACAATCTTGTGGTGTGCAGTTTAAAGCTCAGGTTGTCAGTTAAGTTGGCATCTACAGACATGGCACTGTCTAGCGCCCAACAGTTACCCAGCAACTACACTTGATCACTTGAGCTGTATGTGACCAGAGCTTTCAAGGTCCTGCCACACCCAATGTATTTTAATTCATCCACTAGGTTGTACCCAAATGATATTTATTGCTGGAAAACCAGTACATGGGCGCACTGTTGACGGGAGTGATGACTTTGACATTCCTGCCATCGATATTGAGCAATTTACCATTAATCTACGCAATGAGCATTAACAAATCTTGGTTATCTATTAAATTAAATTAAATTAAATTAAATTAAATTAAAGGGTGTGATGATAAAGGCAGATTACCCTCTAGTGCCCACGCAAATTTTAAAATGGAGACATGTTGTCAAAAGAAGACTTCCAGTTATCAACACTTGAAGCACTGACAATGTGTTGCGGCAGACCATTCTATAGACTGACAATTCTCTGTGTTAGTTTTGAGAGATTTGGGCAGCAGATTGAGGCTGTGACCATGAGTAATATTAGAGTGGGCAAGGGGGAAGAAGGTGAAGATGAAAGTGTATCGTAGCCGTGGAGAATCTTGAAAACAAGAAGAAGGTCACCCATGTCAAAGTGATTACTGAGAGAAGTAAGACACATGCGTGCCAGCCTTTCATGGTAGGCAAGAGCAGAAAGGCAGACAGAACATTTGGTGAAATAACAAAGGGAGCGTTCAAGAAGTAGATAAGATTTCTGATGAAATGGTTTCCATGCATGGATGCAGTATTCAACATGGAGGTCTTACATAGTATGCGATAATTAGTTTTAACATGGAAGGGCTAACTGAAATGAGATAGTACTTGATAATAAAATTAATAGTACGTTCAGGTTTAGATGCAGCAGCAGCAAGGGCATGGGAATAACATTTTAAGGGAATAACATTTCAAGTTTTTTTTATTAAAAAAAGAAGGATGACACGAAGTGAACGAACACTTATTTGTGGCAACATTTCATTACATATTCATTAAAAAAAATATACATTTCTAGCAATTGCAAAAATCAATATATAATTAATTACAATGGGTATTTTGCATAATTTGGCAAGTCCCTTCCCATTACCGTGATGCCCTCTGTATCATGAACAATAAAAAATCAATGTCATAAACAATCATTTAGTCGTTTTTAAATTCTCTTTTTACACTTTTAAAACTTCAACAAATTAACCCTGAAGCAAATCTCCTCACCCCTATATTAATCCCCATCAATATTATTAATCCAATAGTTTTTCATTTTTTGCTTAAGTTCATTATACCCTTTGATTATTTTTAATGTATTTGGTGTATTATCGAAGTTTTTAACAGAAGTATATTCACTAGTCATTTTTCCGTATTTGTTAGACCGTAAAGGTAGGAATAAATAGTCTTTTCTAAGTTTAGATGTATCGTTTTGATTTTGAAGTAGATTTTTTTATGGAAAAAATTTCTTATTGTTATCGTATAATTGCATAGACTTTTTACATTCAGTATTTTATGTGTTTTTCCTATTTCCTTCATGCTATTTTTTGAAACAATACTTTTAGTACTTTATTCTGTAATTTTTGTAATTTATTTAACATGTTATTGATAGCAATGCAGTAAATTTCGCAGGCATACAGCAAATTTGCTTCAATCCACGCTGTGTAAATTAGTTTTTTATTTCTATCGTTTACTGCCCCTCTTACTTGATATAATTTAGGCATTACTTTTTTTAATTTTTGTAATTATGGTGTCTACATGATCTTCATATTCCATTTATTGTCAATCTAGTACCCCAAGTATTTATTCTTACTTTCTTTCTTCATGATTTTATATATTTTTTTTATTGTCAGCATAAATTTTTATTTTTGCAACTGGCCTAATTTCTTTGCACCTGTAGAAATGTCCGTAATTATTGTTTTGTCCTCATTGATAAAGACCTGGTTTCTCCAACACCATTCTAGTATTTTGTCAAATTCCAGTTGAAGTGTACCCATAGTTTGTAAATAATTATCTCCAGAACAAAACAGACAAATATCATCTGCGAGTAAAATAATATTTTCGGTTAATCTTTCAATATCATTTATGTATAATAAGAAGAGAATTGATCCTAATATAAGTGAGAATCAACGATGACCCCAAGGTCTCGTATTTTGGTAACAGAATGGAGAATTGTAGAGCAGAGGGAGTATTTGTATTTAGGATTATTGTAACCAAGGTGTAGGACCTTGCATTTAGCATAGATGAAAGATCCCATTTTTTGTTTGCCCACTTCAGACTCCACAGTTTATGTTGCAAAAGAGTGGAGTCATGTCGGGAATGGATTGGGCAGTAGACTTTAAGGACATCAGCAAACAGAGACAGTGACAAGTAACTGAGTTGGGTAAGTCATTAATATAGAAGAGAAAAAGAAAGAAATTTCCGAATTCACAATGTCGAGGTTAGTGCTGACTATTGGGTTATACTCTGATAAATTGTGGAGTCGTCACTTATGTGCTCCACAATGGCAGCCATCAATTTCATGTCAATATGTTAACCTTACCAAGATACCCCTTTAACTACTAATAGGCTATTCCATAATTGTATATAGTATTAAGTTGCATCACATGTCTTCCTGTTACAATTTTATTTAAAGAGAAGTAAACAGGAAATTCGCTGTATTATCAGCTGTAGCCTACACTCTGGTAGTCCGTGTGTTTGTTACCATTGGTGCCCATGCTGGGCTTTGGTGTGTCCCCGCCTAGGACATCACAGTTGGCGACGAGTCCGGTACCTTTGGTAATCTTTAAAAACTTAAGCTTAAACTGATAGGTCTTCAACCACATCTTTGCTCCATATTTGTGGTAAGTTGCAATTTTTTTTCATTTTGGCAATGAAAATTAGTGCTCTGAATTGCTATCAGAGTTTAAACTTTTTCAAACAGTGTTATTTTGTCGTGGTAGTGCTGTGTGGTACGAAATGATAACAGTTAAATTTAGTACCTTAACAACTAGAACCGAAGTGGGCAATTGGATTTATTATGGTTAATTTTACCTTGGCAGAGTTCTACAGCGATGCACTGTCGTGTCCACACAGGCAGTATTATAAACCTGAAGGTTCGAAAAATGCACTGCTGGATTTGATGGAGCCATTGTGGCCCATATTCGGGCTAGTGTGTGCTGGTGTAATTTAACGCCGTAGGTTTATGCTCAAACTTAGTGAAATTGGTCTGTGCTGAGGCTTAGGCCAGAAGTGTTGTTTTGTAAAACGTTCCAAATGGTGAACGTAAAACATTTTTTTTGCAAAGCATAGTCCCTTTAAATTTAACTGGTAGGCAGTTAATTTATACAACTATGTAGGCTACAGTCAAGCTTGATTTATTGCTGTGTTTAAATAAGTGACCGGTAGTCTTGAGCGCTCCAGTTTAATCCTTGCATGTTAAACAGGATTGTAATTAAATTTAATTAAATTTAATTTTGTAGGCTTATGCCAAAGATAGGTGTCGGTAGCAAACCACCTGTAACTGCTAAAATTAGCAGTGAAAGTGAAACTGAAAATAATTCAGTAGTGAACGCATGAAACGTTAATGAAACTAGTTCTAATTTAAATTTAAATTTTGAATCTAGTGATAGTGAAGACGACGTCAAAATGGGTTCGTTTAAAATCGCTGGTTCATTTTCGCAATTCGATTGTGAGTCTGACACATGGGAGAAATACTCCAGCCGAATTCGTTACTATTTTTTAGCTAAAGAAAGACCAGCAACCAAAAGTTAATTTCTAATGGCATCTGTAGGCCAGAAAATCTTTGATAGAATTCTGAATATCCTCTCACCTGATTTGCCCGACTCATTAACATTTGATGAGCTTGCTAAAAAAGTTTTAGATGACAATGAGCCAGTGCCGTCCGTGGTATCTGAGCGTGTTAAATTCTTTAGAAGATCGCAAAAATCAGATGAGTGTATCGGGGAATATTAGGTGCATTAAAGCTAATGACGAAGTATTTTGACTTCGCTAAAAATTAAAGATATTAACAGCGAAATGATTAGGGATCGCCTAATTGGGGGGATCCAATCAGAAGTCATTCAACGGCAGTTGTTGAAGCAGACTCTGGATTTAAAGGCTACAACATCCTTAGCTTTATTCTTAGAATCTGCTGAAACACACCAAAGCGTTTTGAGAAGCCATTCAAGAGCTGTTAACTACGTAGCTAAAAAATCGAGCACAACATCAAGTAGGCCTAAATCCACTGAGGATTTCATTTGCTATTGTTGCGGCAAAAATGGCCACGTGAAAACACGTTGTAAATATCGAGACTATACATGTGGCCGATGCCGCACTGTCGGCCATTTAAAAGCCGTGTGCCGAAAATCTAGTCATTCTAATAGAACTTCAAAGTCCCTCGACCACCATAAAGCATGTTCTATAACAAATTTTATGGCTAGGCCGAACACAAAACAAAAGTATAGCTATAAAAAACGCGTCAACAAACTCGAACGCGATAGTGAAAGTTATAGAAGAAGGCCAGGTTGTTGAAGCCGAAAATTCAGAGTCTGGTTCCGGGTCTGATAACGATTCAGACAACGACTATCTCCTTACTGTAAAATAATACTCTTGGACTGAGTCAGGCTGCGGACCAGATTTCAATTCCCCTGAAAACCAACAAAATAATAGTAGTAGTTAATTATATGAAAACCCATAAATAGAAAATGCCAGTCTGCCTAAATGGTGTCAAGTTAGAAATGGAACTTGATTCTGGGGCAGATGCATCCATTATCCCTATTGAGTGGCATCAAAAATATTTTGCTTACTGTCCTTTAAAACTCAGTCCGTACTCGATACACTAATACACTGACGGAATTGAGAACACGATTTACACTGTAAGTCTAGCGGTTGAAGTGCAAGGTCAAATCGAACATTTGGATGCTTTAGTTTCAAAATTATATAAACCTGCATTAATGGGAAAGGATTGGCTTTCTATTTTTCGAGTTAATTTCCATCTTTTTTACGACCTACAAACGAAAGTAAAACCTACGAAAAGTGTTAAGAAAATTAAAACTGGCATAACACCAGCTGACACTTCCGAAATACTGAAGGGTTTCCCGGAGCTATTTGCTGAAGGCATGGGTAAGTTAAAGAATTGTAAAGCCAAAATTCATTTAAAACCTGATGCCAAGCCTGTTTATAGTCGTGTAAGACCAGTTCTGTTAGCACTCAAAGAAAAGGTTAACCAAGAAATTCGTAGATTGGTTGCCCTTGGAATTCTTGAGCCTGTGGAAACTTCTCAGTGGTCTATGCCGATCGTCATAGTTCACAATATTACGGAGCCTAGCTAAAGTCCCTAGGGGGGCCGTAACATTTATCTGAACTGGCAGTATTCTCCTTCCTCTCGACGATCCTGGTAGAACTGCCACCACTCATTCGTGAATAGACCTAACCTTAACTCTGTTATGATTTAAAACGTGCTTTATTTATTCATGCATTAGTCAGAATAAAAGAAGTCGATTTCAAACATATGCACGTTTATTTATGGCAGATATCAAACAAGTTACAGGTTAACTATTTAACATTGAAGGTAAACAACTTTCTGTTGGGTGCACAACTTACGGCCGGAACCAGTTAAAAAAAGTTTAACTCAATTTTCAGGCATTTTGCGATGAAACAAGTTATGATTTTGAACAAAATCAAAAAAATATTACATTAATTCTTCTTCCCTTTACGATTTTGGGTCGGGAAGAAAATTAATAAATTAACAAGGTTTTTAGGAACCCGTGGACCTCACACTAGCTTGTCCTCATTCATTACCTAGGCTAAGAAATGTTGGGCTTAAGAGCTAGGACTAATTGTTATTAATCTTCTTGGGGTCTAAATGATTTTTAGGATCCCTTCCCCCTAAGATCTTATTAGCTAAAGTATCTTTAGACTACATTTTAGTTTAAGTACTTTACAAAGCTAAAGCTTACCAAGTCATGGTACTACCGTGACTTCTTCATCTTCAGCTTATCCGCTACTTGGCTAAGCGCGCGCTTACTCTAGGAAAGGCATAGCGTACCGCCGATCTGCAGTGGTTTTGGGACCTAGATTACAAACGTCTGTTTCCTTAAATACAGAAATACAGGGCCTTCACGCGGACGAACAAGAGAGCTCAAGGCTTCTCATTTGTTGAAAACCTAACTCAATTTCATAAACTGCATTTCAATTCGACAATTGCCTTGAGGGGTTTGCGCCTAAGGCGATTATTGGCTGGCTACATGATGCTATCCTAAAACTTCCAGCGATCGGCAACTTTACTTCCGGGAAAAAACGTCGTTCAAACGCCCGCGCTTTCTTCAAGACTGAAAAAAGAGCATCCAAGCACGCGAGCATCCCATTGGCCGAGTTCGTGCCCTGTGATTGGCCAAAAACGGCTCTCTTGGATCTGGTTCCGGTTTGACGATCATAGGTTCAGCAATACTAATTTCAAACTGAAATGCGCTGACATTAATTTATTTTTATTTAAAAAATAATAATGCTATGCAATACTACAAGTTAATAGCTATAGGACTAAAGCTCGATAAATGAAAAATTCCAACTCTAAGTGAGATGACACGCAAATCTAAATTTCGCCATTGGCACTAGCTAACAGCTGTTACTAGCCTACGAGTGCGAGTGATCTTGCCATTACGTTACGTGAACCGTGTCAAATAACGAATCACTAAACTATAAGTTTAACCTAAATTAAAATACCAATTTATATTTTAAACTAACTAGAATTTTATTTAATGCCCAAACTAAAAGATTTCGAGATTGGTTCCAACCACATTTTGTACTTACAGTTTTCTGGCTCCAAGCTGAAATACATTTCTATGGCCACAAATGCAATTCGTAAAAACGGCCGACGCAAGGTCGATCTTTTTTTTTTCTTTCAAATGACAATATTTAACAATATTTACATTTTTCTCGAGTGGAAGGTTACATGTCAACAACAGAGGTTACATATTTGTATCCAAACGAATCCGACATCTACCTTAATAAACATTAAGTAAATTCGAAGGGTTTTACAGTAAATCACGTCTCATGGCTTGTAAAAGCCGGATGCAACTTTTACAAAAAAAAAAGGATCCACGTAACTTTTCTTGGCATGCATTTTAACAAGTGGGATCCAAGTTAAATTAGCACAAAATAAATAAATGATATTTTTATTTATTTTAATAAACCAGCAGCCACAACGGACTACTGAAATGAGTAGCCTACTCATATTTCTGCCGATACAACATACAAGGAAGATCGTAGTTCCTGGAGAAATAGTAGCTAAACAGAAGAACATCTAAAAACAGGCTAATCTGTTACAGGTCAGTAACGAACCTGAATTTAGGAAATAACCAAAGCCTTCCCACACCACGAGGGGGGGGGGGCTTTGCTTGAGTGATAAATTACGATCTTCCTTACAACAAAGCGGATGGTCAAATCCGAGTGATTGGTGATTATAAAACCACTGTGAACCCTCAACTCGAAGTCGACCCCTATCCACTTCCCACGGCCGCAGAATTATTCAGTGCATTAGCAGGCAGTGACACTTTTACCCTTATCGATCTTAAGGATGCATTTCTGCATTTTGAACTCAACAAAGAGTCACAAGAAGCTTTGACAATAAATACACCCCTGGGTTTGTTTAGATGGCTTTGCGTACCCCTGGGCCTAGCGTCCAGTCCTGGAATTTTCCAGACGGTAATGACTCAAGTCACCAGTAAAATCCCCAAATGTCTCCCGTTTTATGATGACATCCTGGTGAGCGGGAAGGGGGGAGCATGACACATCGTTAAATAAACTGTTAAATGCTTTACAAGATGCAGGAGCCAAACTTAAGATCGAGAAGTGCAAACTGTCGCGGCCTGAATTAAAATATTTAGGCCACATGATAAACGCAGAGGGCCTGCATACACACCCTGAGGTTATCGAAGCTGTCACAAACGCTCCTAACCCAACATGTATTCAAGAGCTAAAGAGCCTTTTGGGTTTTGTAAACCATTACTCAAAATATCTACCAAATCTCGCTCATATTCTGTCACCAGTAACACGTTTGTTAAGCCCAAGCGTGAAGTGGATTTGGGGGGCAGAATGCGACCAAGCCTTAAGTAAAGTAAAAGACTTATTTCTTAAATCAAAAGTTCTGGTTCATTACGATCCGAAATTAAAGCTCAAACTCGTTTGTGACGGCTCACCCTACGGAGTCGGCGCGTGCATTATGCATGTCATGAAAAATGGTGAATCACGGTCGATAGCTTTCGCTTCACGTAAGCTCACTCAAGCGGAAAGGGGCTACTCATATTTTGATCGTGAAGATCTCAGCGTGGCTTGGGGAGTGAAACGGTTTCATGAATACATTTATGGTCATCGATTCATACTTCAGTCTGATCAGAAGGCTTTAGTTTGGGTATTTGGCCCTAAAAAAGGAATACCGCAGACGGCAGCCGCCAGGGTTCAGCGTTGGGCAGTGATGCTTAATGCTTACGATTAGAAATTCGAACGCATTCCCGGTAAACTTAATTTGACGGCAGACGCGTTATCGCGCCTTCCCCTCCCAAATACTGAGGAATTCAAGAAAGTAGAAGAGCAGTACAATATTCTTGTTTTAGAAACTATTTCTAATCTTTCAGTTTTAAACGAGACACTCGTTCTTGAAAGTAAACATGATAAAATCCTTTCAAAAGTTTATTGTAATGTGAACCATGGCTGGCCTGACAAATGCAAATTCCCGATCTGTTACCATACTTCACACGTCGTGCTGAAATCTCGGTCGAAAACGAAACCTTATTTTGGGAGTATAGAGTCCTGGTGCCGACGGCCTTGCGAAGACAAATCTTGAAAGATCTACACAGTGCTCACTTAGGCATAGTTTAATTGAAAAGTTTAGCTAGACAAAAAGTCTGGTGGCCTAAGATTGACTCTGACATTGAAAATAAAGTAAAATCATGCCAAAATTGTCAAGAGTATAAAGATACTCAAACGTCTGGTCCTAAGCATACTGACTGAGGTTGGCGCTAATGACCAAGTTGTCGACGCGCCATTAAGCCTCAATCCCCCCCTAAGCATACGTGGGAATATCCACTAAAACCAAATAATCGCTTACACGCTGATTTTCTCGGACCGATGGACAATTACATGTTTTTCATTCTAGTAGACGCACATTCAAAAATTCTTTTTGTGCATAAAATGAAGTCAACAACGTCCGTGCGTGTTATTGACGTTTTAAACAATCATATAGCTTTATATGGTGTAATGGACAGCTTAGTTACGGAAAATGCTGCCCAATTTCTGTCCTCAGAATTCCAAAATTGGTTAAAATCCAATGGAATTAGGCACATGACCGGGCCAAGTTTTGCGTCTTGGACCAATGGTTTGGCTGAGGTATACGTCCGTAATTTCAAGAGAGTCTACAAGGCCGCGCAGCGACAGGGTTCTACTATTCAAGAGAGTATAAATTCTTACTTGTTATCAGCACGAATCACTATCTCCGCTTCCACACAAGCAACACCCAGAAAATTATATTTTAACCGAGAATTAAAGTCTCGGCTGGATTTATTGTTCCCTGACCCTGTAAAGAAGGCCCGAGTTCTTCACCCGATTTGAGAGGATACCTCAACTCAAACCATCAACAACCTGAGGGAAAACTTCGTTTACGGCAACGAACATTTTTTTCTTCTCGGCGCCTCAGCCGTGTAAAATCCCAAATTTCAAACACCTGTATCTTCCAAGAAAATGGTCTGATACGTCTCATCTAAACAACTCTTAATAGCCACGAACTTTATCTGTTTTCCCCCGCAAACAGAACACGAAAATTCCTTCTAGAACTTTCACAGCATCCATTTGAAAAACGCACGAAACCGAAGCCGTAAATCACCGTAGCACACGAGACGCCATTTTCGCCCCTTGTAAAAATTTGTATTTGCCTTTATTTGTCACTTAGGCATAAAGCCGAAACATTTGTTTAATGTTTGTAGGGAGGAGCTTCCTCTACGAAGGTACTTAACCTCCATGATAATTGTACAGATACTTTGTTTTGATATTTCTTAAGTAGATTTAAGGTGACGATCTAAGATGCACTTGAGAAATGTCCGACACCCAAAAATCCTAATTTTACGTCTACAAATATTAACTCAACTATTTAAAATGCGTTTTAGCATTTGCTGGTAACCATAACTTTTATTTTATAATAATCTTTTAACGTAATCTTTTGCCATCACCACTACCGGAGCTTAGGAAACATCTAACTTACAAATTTTCCCGGACACGTCTTTTCTAATTTTCCGTAGTTATTCCCAGCAAAACCGACTTGGCTTTCGATTTCCCAAAGTAAACCTGGCTTCCCAATGTTAATAACCGAATTTATTGAGATCATTCCTTCAATAGTCGCGATGCATAACATCGTGGTTAACTAAGAAAACAATCCGTAGTAATTAAAGGCCTTATTCACGTTCCAAACAATGAGTTTAACTCTACCGGCCTCTCTTTATCACGCAGTCCAAAGTTACTCCTTCAAACGGCGCCAAGTGAAAAATCCTTTGCGTTGCCGACTTTTCTATTGTTCTCAAGGCCCTCAGCCAACCAGACCTCGCAGCTCTCCTGGTCATCCGCGCGAACTTCCGGTAATGAGTATATAACCCCAGCCCCAGGAGGCAATCGTTAGCACACTCTCAGCAGATCTCAAAGCCAGAGGTGACTACGCCAGTCGGTATAGGAGATGTCCTGTCCGAATGTTGCCATGCCGGGCAAAGGTAGTTTGTTCGTATTAGACTAGTGTTAGTTTAGAAAATTTAATTTTGGAAACCCCATTCGAAATTTTAGTTTTAAACTTAACCTAACCTTAAGCTTTGAGGGAAATGTGGAGGTGGAGCCATAGTCGGCATTCTAGGCCCCCCATCGCCATAACGTCAGGGTTCACGGTCCCTTTCTAAAAACCAGCTTTTGCCCGTGTTTATTATTATGAACTTATTCTAAACACTAAATCTGCATTTAGACGACGTATTTCCAGGGTGCTTCCCCAAATACTATGGATCTACAGATTTGAAGATTTGATTCTGTGTCGGACTTAGATAACATAGTCTTGACTATTTGTGTGTAATTCCCGCGGTTTGCACCAAATAGATTTATTTCATGTAATTCCCGCGGTTTGCATGTTATAACAGGTTCCCGAGGTCCCACAAACTTTTTTTTAATCGAAATTGTAGTTTTTACTCTTCACCCAGTTGTGTGAAGTTTGAGTTGAATTTAATGTAAATTCTTGTTGATTTTTCCTGTTGTAAAAATCGTCGTGCTTTAATTTAAAAGCCTATTTTCTTGTATTGACACTAGTTGAATTTTAAATGTAATTGTTTATATTTATTTGCCTTTTAATAAACCACTGAGTTTGTAAAAC
>JAHWFP010110504.1:0-11594 GCA_023313725.1 Lithobius niger
AATTTTTTAGTGGCAGTAAATTCCTTATTTGTCTACTACGATTGAATTTTATTTTCAACTTCAGGTCTTTGAGGGCCGGGTGCGCATGCCCCCATCCTCGGACTTGGAAAGCACGTGAATGCAAGTATGGGCACAGCATTACACCAAAAGATCTAGACACACGCTAGTGTGTTGCCGCCAAGTCGATGAGATTTAATTGTTGTCATATCTTAATTGTTGCCACATGTAAAAAAGCGGCTTACCAGCAGTTTTAACTGTAACAAGCTTATGGCTGATTTCTGCCTACTTGTGCGGTAGAAATCTTTTTGTCTTTGGTGGAAAGATATCACTACTTTCGAAGGCCGACCCTTTTACAAAACTTGAGCGGCTTCATTCATACCAGTTTTGTTTTTGGGTGGATTGAGGCTACACAGCATGAGAAGAACCCAAAACCAAAACTGGTATAAAAGAAGCCGCCAAGCTTCAAAAAAGGGTCGGCCTTTGAAGGTAGTCTGATATCATTCAACCAGGAAAAAGCCTCCAAGGTTAATCCTATTAGCCAGCTTAATCACACCGAATAATACTTTGTACGTTAAATGAAAACTTGAAGATTGCTACCTCGAGTAGCAATGTTCTCGTTTTCATTTAACTTTCCCACTATTAGTCGTTGCGATTAACTTGGATAATAGGATTAACCTTGGCGGCCTTTCCCTGGTTGAGTGATATCACTACCTTCAAAGGCCGACCCTCTTTCGAAACTTCAGCGGCTACGCTTATACCGGTTTTGTGTTTGGCTGGATCGAGGCTACCCAGTAGGAGAAGAATCGTTTGCTTCTTTGAGAGTTTTGTTTCTTGCATTTTACATTTTTCTTCAAGTCTGTGTTGGGGGGGGGGGGGGGGCGGCGGGGGCCTTTAGGCCGCCGTGGCGCCAACCGTAGAACCACAGTAGTTACACCACTGCCAATGTTCATTCCACCGAATAAGACAGGCACCTATTCCTGCCCAGTCCGAGTCTGACACTATGCCCTACAAATCACACTGCCACCGACCAAAACTGGCTTTTAAGACGTAACGAATAGCCCAACCAAAATCCTGGCAGCAGGCTTAATCGATCAACACGCATTCTTTTCAGAGCGTAGCCTCCGGATCAGCAACGCCAAGTCCATCATATCGACATGAAAGGGTGTGCGCGTGAGTCAGTCACTTCACATGGAAGTCCTTCAGAAGCGTGATAAGGATAAGTGCTTGAGGGATTCAGAGCGGGGAAATACCACGACAAAGGTTAACAACATAATCCTTCTCGTCCCCCCCCCCCCCCTCCTCCGTTACTCCTCCCCCTCCCTCTCCATTTCAGGCTTTAGTGGACTTACGGCGCCAAATAAACTTTCCTCGGATGAACGATTTTTCTTGCGCAAACGAACGGAAAGCCCAATCATATTGGAGACGGAGGAGGTTGGGGGTGAGTTTCAAGTGTTTCGGTGAAACGAATGTGATAGTGTGCCTGTGAAGAGTTTCGAGAATCAAACGTAGCATAAACAACGTCATTGGAGGGAGAGTTCTGTATCATTTGGGTGAAAATCCGTAGACCCATACTAGTAAATTGGGTTAAGGGAAGTGGCAGAGCAAACGCTGTCTCTTGGCCTTTTACTGCGTGCGATAGTGACGTCACGACGTGTGACCTCGCAAGATAATAAACAAAGTAGTGAAGACAATAAGCGGCGCCACCTACATACTGGGGGCATGGGTGTTGGGTAGGTGTAACCATTTCCCCTTTCTATAACGAAACTGAAAGTTATAACAACTTCTATTGAAATATCAACAACTATTAAATTGGTTAGGAATTCATATCATATTGCCTAAAATTATTAATAACCCTGATGTTGACTTTGATTTTAGTAATGAAGTTACTACAAAAATAAAGCGCTCTCAGCCGCAGGTAAACAAAACAAAATTGGATAACCTAGTGTAGGGTTTTTTTGTACGTCTGACAACTCCCCAAGTGCCGACCCCACATTTAAGGGACTTGCTTAAAAACGTGTCGTGGTGCTTATTATAGGGGTTGGGGGAATTCCAAATCAACCTAAATTGGTGGAAAATGGCTACTAGTTTTGGTTATACTTTAATTGTAAAACATGAGCGATAGTACGCTCCGGCTCGCCTGACATTCAATGGCGACACTAACCCTGACTTAGGGCCTAAAATGGAATACCAAACGGCAAAAGGCTTACTTGGGACGAGATGGATTGGACAATTTGGGGGTTAATTTAAGTTTTCACAGGAAGGCAAAATAGCTACAGGGTTGCAGTGCTAAACTAGCAACAGGGTTGGTCCGGTTTGAAGTTAAGTTTGGGGAAACTGGCCAAAAGGGAAAATTTCTAACTAAAATGACCAAGATTACCTTTCGATGCGGGGAGTTGGAGAGTTGGTGGCGGAATGAATTTAAGGTTAATACCTAATTGTTGGGAGCACCCGGCAGAAGACCAAGCGAGCTCGAGTCGTTACAATTGACGTCAAACATTAATTAAGCACAGACAATTAACATCCATACATTGTTACAACAATTAATATAATAGCATCATGTCAACTAACAATGAATATTAATTTTTATTTTTTTTATTTTTTATTTATTTATTTGAGCGTACAGGCCTATAACACCAAGTGCTCAGTCTAGCCTACTTAAAAACTAAAACCAAATGCCACCAGTACAAGAAGCAACTTACAAATCACCAAAAGAACCAGCAAGCACCCTGGACCCTATGCACGAGGTACCGGAAACAAGAGAGACTCCTGAAACTCTAGGTGAGCCGTTGTGTTGCCTTACAAAACCCCAAGGTCCTGCGCAGGGGGCCTATACCTAACACCGAGTGTGGGGAGACGCCGAGGGCTACGCGAACCGGGTCGACCCCTACATTGTGGGCAAAGCGCCGCTGAGCAGCCCAAAAAGGGCACTCCACCAAAAAATGACGTACAGTCTCTTCCCCACCGCCACAGGTACAAAGAGGAGAGCGAGACCACCCCAACCTGAACATGTGAGCCCTGAGCTGAACATGACCAGTTCGAAGTCTGGAGAGCAAACCCGCATCGCGACGGGAGAAACTGTCAAGAGACCTAGGGTAGGCTGTGGTTGGGTGCAACTCGTACAAACCCCTGCCCATTATTAATATTAATAATGAATATTAATTATTTTGAAGTGACAATGAGTCATTACAATTTGACGTCATGTGGATCTTGAGCTTGGCAGATTTCACAAATGACGTCATCGGCGTAACCTTGCTGGGTGGGGTTGGTACAATTTCAACGCTGAAATCCGAAATTAAACTCGCAACACTGGAAACAAAACTTTTATCCACGCTAAAAGAAAACACGAAAATAATTAACGTTGTTAAAGTCATATTGGTGTTGGCCGAAAGTGGAAAAGGTCCATCTTCTCAGAAACTCAAAATTAAAAGAAGGGATTCTGAAAAACGGAAAACAGATACGACAGAAAGGGGCTAGAAAAATCTTAACTTAGTTAGCATTTGTTACAGGTTTATAGATGCATGGGTTTAGTTACTTCACTCTCAAAGCGTTGTAGTGACTGCCCTTCACCAGTAGCATCTCCAGTGGAAATTTATTAGTAAGACTAGAAATTTCTAGGGTTGGGAAGAAGAATTTGTGACTGAGACCCCTACTGAAACTTCCTAAAGTCATTCTATTAGTTCCGTCTAAGTTTTATACAGGGAGTCATGAGTTTTATGTGGGAATTTCTACTACACTTTTTTTCAGCCTAAAATTAAACTATACTAAACGAAACTAGCTTGTATTTAATTTTTATTTAGTTTGGCTTAGTTGTAATTTAGTTTACTTTAGATTTGGGCTGAAAAAATGAGCAAAAATTGTAGACTCCGGGTTATTTAAATCTCCGTGGAATAGATTCTACGACAGAAACTCTGGATGTTGGTTAGTTTCGTTGCCCTATAAACGAAGCTAGGTATTACCTGTCGTTAAACCGTTCGTGGGACAATTCCTAAGCGCAACTTGGCCCTGGATTGGTTTGGCGTCAGAGGTTTGGTCCGTGGATGGTAATGTAGCAATAATCTTAGGTAAAGGAATAATGGGCGCCGGAAACTTTCGTTAGGGACTGTAGTCTGTAGACAACTTCTACGTTTTAATCAGTGGATTGGAAAACATAGCATAATACATACTTGAAGAGAAAGAAAATTTCATAGTTCGCTAACAAGCGACATCACCCAGTTCTACATAATTTTGGGGCAGGCCTGGGCGAATTAGCAGTGCTTGGACCATGTTGGATACTAGCTAGAATAGTAAGGGAATTGACACACATACTGAACAGTCCGGAATGACGGATGCGGCATTCCATTGGCCGGGACGGAGGTTCGGGGTTTTTACCTTCCGACGTCGTCCTCGATCAGCAGGTACGGTTGGATTGACTGTTTGCTTGGTTACATGGTCCCTGGCAAGGCTAGTTCGACCCTTCACATAGTTTAGAACTCTGCTGGGACATGAACGTAAGGAGAGAAAAAGGCGGCCTGCGCCCTTGGGTTAAGAACAAGGAGTATGCAAGGAGTAGGGAAAGGAGTTACAAGAACAACAAAACAACACTAGAAGACCACCAACAATGGTTGCCTTACACGACACGCTGTCTTACAACAAAGAAGACAACAACGGAGCGAGAGCTTGCCAGGACTATTACAGCAGGTTAGAAAGAGGGGAGCCTGGCTGCCCAAGAGCAACAGCTCCAGGATTAGGGACAGCCAGCGAAACGGTCTAACATAAATTACCAGATGGAACGCGTGGCGCCCTCTGAAAACTCGGATGGCACTAATAGGAATGAATGTAACACGTTTCAATACGGTCTTTTTAGTGTTACAAATTCTCCTCCCCAACCCAATAAATTCTTGGTAGGACTACTAGTCCCAACTGGATGTAACGTCTCCCTTTCGAGTGCAGGCAGCTCTATCAACCAACTAATGTTACGCGCACTACTCCACAGTTAGTTAACTTGTGATACAAGTAGCGGAAAACTCACGCCACTTGCGAGATCGGCATTCACTTTTGGATGGAGACTGACCTGTTGTGTGTCTTCCTGTAGTGGTTAAATGCGACGATCAAATGTTGTTATTATTTCATTGATTTACGTCGACAAAGCCTATTGGCTAATGAGGAAGCAACAATGTTTTAATTTATAAAAGAGACACTGGAGCCAAAAGCACAAGCAATAAAAAGAATAAAACACTAATATTTCGACACTAAGGTTGAAACTGACACGTGGTACCACGTGGTATCGTCATCAGTGTAAAAATAATAAAAAGCCTTACATTTCGTCTAACAGGCCGCTCCGAAGCAGACACATGGTGGCAAGTGGCCAACGTCGCAAAGGCCGTGTCAGTGTGCCACAGCAGTAGAACCTCGGCCTTTTGGTTTCAAAGGTTGTGGGTTCGATTCCCCGCTCAGGCAGTCTGCCATACAAGTCCAAATTATGGTAACGTAAATAACCCATTTCCGTAACCATTTGGCCTGCCGTCCCGTTTAATCGTAAAGGAAGAGGGACGGTGGTTTCTTTACGGTTCCTAACCAATCCCTCATCCCTCATCACACCTCTGCCTTCCTTTACAACGCCGGCCACTTGCCACAACGTGTCTCCTTCACAGCGGCCTGTTAGACGAATTGTAAGGTGTCTTATTATTATTTTTACTCTGATGAAGATACCGTGTGTACACACCTTGGTATCGAAATATTGGTGTTTTTATCGCTTGTGCTTTTGGCTTGTCGCTTTTCTGAATGTTTTAATTTGCCGTGTTTTTTTTTAAAGTACACTTGACTGCCATTGAACGGACGAGCGGAGAGAGCCTTTGCTGTAGTCTTCCCAACTTTCGATTACTGATTGCCTTGTAGCTGTTATTACACGCGTTAAGACCTTACAGCACCTTGAAGCAAACTCAAGCAAACCTATAAATGATAACCTCAAAGCTAACTACACCTAAAGGCTTAATAACTTCGCACTATTACGACCGTAGGGTTATGGCTATTTGATTAGGTTTAAGCGAGCTAAAATACTTTCGAGACCAACACTGTGGGATTATGGTATAGCATCACATGCTGTATCGATTTCGAGACGAAGGTTAATAACATTTATAGGGAACAACGTGTTATACATTTATTGATTTTCACAGAGTTATAACTGAGCAATGAATGTCGGGCTCAAAGTTATCAGAGTCGATATTTAAACCCGCTTCCTCTTAACGGGAAGCATCGGGATTATACCTTCAACGTCATGTGTGCGTTTCCCGAATTTGGAGTTGCTACACTTTGTGGGCCCGAATTAAGGCCTAACCAGACTGGCTGCTCGCGGCTGCACGGAGTCGCAGTATGGTGTGAAAAAGACTTCAATATTGGTCCTTAACGCAATACCAACCATACGATTGCGGCAATTTTGACCTTGTAGGCACGTAGCCGCGCATTGCTTCGCACGAAATTTTCTTCTGTCTGGAGAGGCCTTTAGACTTTTTCGTAAAAATCCAGTTGCTTCTGTAGGCTCCCAGAATATTAGATAAGCAGATGCTTTTTAAAATGTCCACAGATGTAATCCCTAAACGTGAAACTAGGGCGTGTGTGTCCGCGGAAGCCGCAAAAATGCCATGAAACGAAATTTCAGCACGAATTACCATGACTATAAATAAATCAAAAAGGAAATCACTAAATTTGACAGGAATGGCTTTTCTCACGGTCAAATTTACGTCGCAATGGAACGAGCTAAGTATCAAACCTGCCAGATGAAAATAATTTTTAAAAATGTAAAACACAGGATGAAAAGCAACTACAGAGTTCCTGTACCAACCTGAAGAACGTAGAAAACCTGTAAATGTTGGCGAATTTAAACCTCGTTTGAAACACATGAAAAGCTTGTGGAATGCTCCGAATTATCACACAAAAAAACCTGGAAAACTCGGGGAATTTAAACCTCATTTGAAACTCAGGGAAAGTTCGTGGAATTCTCTGAATTTCCACAAAAATAAAAACTTGGAAAATTCAGGGAATTTAAACCTCATTTGAAACTCAGGGAAAGTTTGTGGAATTCTCTGAATTTCCACAAAAATAAAAATTGGAAAATTCAGGGAATTTAAACCTCGTTTGAAACTCAGGAGCAACTCATGATTTCTCTGAATTTTCACAAAAAAACCTAGAAAACTCGGGGAATTTAAACATCGTTTCAAACTCGGGGAAAGCTCAGGGAATTCGTTGACTTTTCACACAAAAAAAAATGAAAACCACGGGAATTTGAATATTATTTCAAACTCAGAAAAACTCATGGAAATCTATAAATTTTCATAATAAACCTGGAAAACTAAGTGAATTTAAACCACCTTTGAAACTCAGGGAACGCAAAGGAAATTCTCTGACAAAACCTGGAAAACTGAGGGAGTTTGAACCTTGGAAGAAATGCAGGGAAAGCTCAGGGAATTCTATGAATATTCACAAAAATACTTGGAAAACTCGGGGTCTTTAAACGTTGTTTCCACAAAAAATCTGGTAAACTCAGGAAATTTAAACCGAGTTTGAAACCAAGGGAATTCTCAGGGAATTCTCTGAATTTTCACACAAAAAACTGGAACACTCGGAAAACGCAAACCACACTTATCAGGGGCTTAGGCCTAAGCATGTTAAAAGGGCGTACCATCTCACTATATTCGAACATCCTGCGCAAAATAGCATTTGCAACATGTTATGTTAGAATAACAGATGCAAACCTATTTACGTTGCCTTATCTGTATTTGTTATTTCTTGTGAGCCTTTGGCTTTCCCGTCTTTAATTTTTTTATGTTAGAATGAATGTAGCAAAACCGTTTTTCACGAGGGGAAAACTTATCGGAAAACGGATGTCTTTGCAACATGTACACGCGCCTAAAGCAATGTTGCAAAACTAAGCCATACAGGAAAGCCAAGCGGGAGGAATGTACCTTTAAACACATCATGTTTACAATCCCTGTATTTCTGTATTGAAACCTAAAAGTTCAGTTAAAGGAGATTATACTTTTGCATTGTGTCAGCCCTGTAAAAAAGTACTACTGGTAAAATGGGTGCACAATTTCCTTCCTAACATTACGCTAAATTACCTGGAAATTGACGACAAATATACTGTGGAAAAGTATCGCTGCAGACACTGAACAAAAAACGGCTAATTTACTCGACTGCACACTCGACTACTTTCTTCTTGGCTACATTTTGCAGTGTCCTTCGGTCACGTAGTCTACTTTCCGTTCATCACCCTATACGGATGAAGCATAATTTTTCAAGAATTTCAAGCACTTTTCCAAGCAAGGAATTTCATTATTACTTTCTAGGACGGTTCCAGGTTTGCAAGTATTCGAACGGAAACTCAATTACCTCTAGAGCCGTGCTAAGCACACTTATAGACGCAGTGCTGCAACTAGCCTTTTTCAAGGAGGGGGGGGGGGGGTTACAAGAGTAAAATGTAGGGGCCCAAAAGACTGAACAGTTTTAGGTTTGAGGTTGTGACCTGTTTTATTGGAGTGAAGCGATGCCGAAGGCCGAGCGTAACTCCGCTATGTAGAAACTCCAGTGTAATCTTAGACCGCGCATCACGCCAAAACCACAAGGACTGTTCAAACCACACTTCGCATGCAGTACCACGGGAATCCGGACAAGGTTTATCGATGGGGTTAAGAAACCATCAAGGTGACATATTGGACGAATAGCAAGAGCCAAAATCAAAAAAACAACGAGACGCGAAGCCGTTTCTAATTGTTAAAGGCATCCGATTGTTAAAAGATTGATTGTTGATGATAAACGGGCGGCATTAATGCCACGGCTCTCAATTAAAAATCATATCAAATCAGCGGTCTCACGTGTGTCTGTTAACTGTAAGCAACTAAAAGCATGTTTTGTAAGGATGGTCCGATCCTGATTACAGGCTTAAACAGTGCCTCACGTATTATTCCTTACCGACATTTGCAATATCTCTAGATATCGGGATCGGTATATAATTCCAGATAGATCGGTAATAAACCAAATTGAAGATATTTTCACTTCCACTTCCACCGATTTTGACGTTTAAATAAAATCGCTTCGCTCCATTTTGTCGACAGTGGAACTGATGACGCTCTAGTATTAATTTTACATAAAAATTTGGGCCCCATGCTTTGAATTTAGGGCCCCCTTGCCTCCACGCACCCTTTGCTCCGCCCCCCCCCCCCCTTAATTGCAGCATGGCATAGACGATTAGTTTTTAAACCTTTTCCGGCGATGACGTTTAGCCAAGTAGCATGCTCCAATCATTAGCTGATCTATCGTCTGCAAAAGTAAAAATGATAAAAATATTTGAATACAGCAATAAGGTTTCACGTGGACTAAACAGTACAGCAGCCCTGCAGCATTTGAAACTTTACAGGAACGTTTATTGGTGTCCCTTTGCTGTTTGTTTTCGGATCAGTTAAACCTTATACCTTAAGCATCAAACGAGTTCGTTTTTTGTTTTATAATTATAAAAGCGTTGAAACTCCAAAAGGTTTTTTTTTAAATCCAAACTCTAAACCCAATCATAAACTTGTAAACTTGGGTTTTGAAATCCCACCATTTTCCGGTATAAGGCCAGCCGAACAAATTGAAAGACAAAGCCCCGAATGACAAACGCAAAATAAAATTCAATTTAAACTCGACATTGTTTGAATTGATCAACTTAGACCATCAGAGACGAGCAGGGCTTCCATTCAAACAAATTCATTGAACCGCCGACCAATTCCATTGATTCCCATTTCGCGTTTGAAGCCCAAGGTATCTATTATTCAATCAAGTTCTCAGGCGGCGAAGCTTGAAGCTAATTCCATTTTTTTTTTGTGTGTGTGAAAGATTCCTGCCGTTACCGATACGGTTGTGTTCATCTTAATTGAATAGGTTTTCGATACACCAAAAAAAAAAAGCTAGATTGTTCCCATTGGCTGACAGTAACTCTTCGTGTAAATGATCTGATTTTTTTTCTTGAACAAAATTGGGGAACTCAGAACGATGAGTTAGGGAGGCCGCGCACCAAATTACACAAAGGTATCGGGACGAAACGTTGCGAGACAAAACGTCGGATCTGGTGGAGAGACCCCCACCAGACGAAACTATAGAAAGAGCTTTGCTTTGTTGTGGTGAGACGCCAATGAGTGGCCCCACACCAAAGTCGACGAAACGTCGCACGACAGGACATTTTGTCGAAACCTGTCGCAGCGTGCTGCAGACGACTCCAAAACCATAGGAATGAGCTGAGCGCCGCACACCGGATGCGACGTTGTCGCGAGACGTTTTCAGGCGTCTCACGACAACAAAGCGAAACTCCTTCTAGTGTCGTGTGACGGGGTCTCTCCACCAGTTGCGACGTCTCACGGCGACGTTTCGTCTTGTAACGACGTTTTGTCGATTTTGGTGCGAGGCCACCCTAAAGACACCTAAAGACGTCACGCGACAACGTCGCATCCGGTGTGTGGCACTCAGCTCATTCCTATGGTTTTGGAGACGTCTGCAGCACGTTGAGACAGGTTGCGACAAAATGTTTTGTCGTGCGACTAAACGTCTATAGTGTCCGTGGCCCATCTTAAGTTCGCCCCAGAATGAACACAAATCATCGATTGTACGTGTTTAGTCGCGGAGTGCCTTGTTGATATCCAAAGTAGTTACAAAAAACAATGGCGGCCGTCGGTTAAAGCCGCCCCCTCCAGGAAGACATAGCCGATCACAAAATAGGTGCAGGACTCAAGATACGCCGCGTACGCTATAATTTGGTGTCTAATTTGGCCCCACCCTTTGGGAGAGAGAAAAAAAATGAAAAACACAATAGGAAGTATAGTCGAACTAACGCTCTTTATAACTGCGAAGATTATTTCGATAGGGTGCAATTTTGCTAGGAAATGCGTACGGTATTTTATTTAACGTGCCACACTCAACCGAGAGCTCTTCCGGGAAAACTCCTCCCGAATTGACCAGGGTTGGCTGAAAAAAGGAAACCAGGATGGACCTTACACGTCATGACCCTGTCGTCGTGATCTGCACTGCTTGAGGTCCCTTCTGGTTTTCTGCGTGCCAACACCCCAACTCGGCTGATGCAATGGATGATATTGTCAAATTTATTTAATAATTTGTTTCTTCGTTTTTCGCTGGTTTTACACACGGGACGGAGCTTAAAGATAAAGCGACTGGTTTTGCTTAATGACGGGACAGACCCTTTGCCCCCATACCGTCGTAAATTTAAGTACATTTTGTTTTAACACAATTGGTATTTTTTATTCACAGGCATTAATAAAGAAATGAGAGCATTATCCATAACAACGCACTAACAGAAAAGTTGCCATTAACAGAGAAGTGTGAGCATTACCCACTGACAGAGAAATGCAATCATTGCCCGCAAACAGAAATGCGATTCTTAAGCATTAACAGGAAGTCCGAGCATTAACCACTAACAATGAAGGTAGACTAATTGATCAAGATAACAGGTATTGTTTTACATTCATTGATCTCATGACAATGAATCTTGCATTTAAGTCTTGAATCGATCGAACAGTTGGGCCTTTCAATTTGCAATAATACGCCCATTGTTAGGCGCAACAATGACGTTCCAT
>JAHWFP010110505.1:8156-32737 GCA_023313725.1 Lithobius niger
GCGTCTTTGCAACTGGTGTATGCACTTCTGTACTGCATGTGTGTACGATGGTTGCATAACCCAATTTTGCAAATATATATATTGTCAGTGCTGGTGTGGTTTAATTCATAATATACGCTCGAACAAGCGTTATTTATGTGTTAGATGTATACTCTGTAAACTCTGGTGATACCATTTTCTTGTTTTATTTTTATTGTGTTTTGTTTGCAATAAAGTTTATTATTATTATTAATATTATTATACTAAACTAAATCAACTAAACTGAGATAAATAAAATATTACAGCAAAATGAAGCACAAGATCATAAAAAGGCTGCTAAATAATCAATAAAAATAAAAATAAAGAGATGATGGAGATCCATGAAATATATGCACATTATTGACAAGAAAAATACCGTATTGTTTAATTAATGTTGATAACTTATAGATACAATTATGGGTATATTTTTAAAAACATATAAGTTTAATAGACAAGTGAATAATGTACCGTAATGTGTAATTGATCCAAACAACTAATAGAATGTAATAGATATATTTAAACTAAATTTTTAATCGCATGCCCACACAAGTCTGCACCGACTTCGTGCCGGTACCTGTGCCTTACGTGTACCTGTACTTGAATAAAAAAAGGAGAATTATTATTGTATTATTATTATAATTATTATTATGGTTTTCTCAATTCTAGTATAAACTAACGTATTAGCTGAAAATACAGTCTTGAAAATTCATTATCAGGCAAATGCATTTTGCAGTAAAATATCAACAAAAAATACTATACTCTTGTCATTCTTAATGAACTCTTTCTAATTTACTGGTGTTACCTATTAAGGCAGCCCGTGCACTAAGTGACTTGGCCGCGCGGCTAGGTTGCTGTAGCCAATGAAAATGATTAGTGCGTGGTTTTACATAAACGGTAAACATTCTCATTGGCTGCAGCGACCTGGCCGTTCGGCCAAGTCGCTCAGTGCGTGGGCGGCTTTAGAAGAAAAAAAAAAGGTACGCGTTTCGTTTTCCAATACGGCGTTTTATTTCAGTTGTTATTATTTTTTGCATTTCAGGTACTTAAGTAAAAAAAAAAGTTAGAAACGAAATAACTGAAAAACGAACTTACACTACACACATTTACTTCTTACAATAAACATTGTTGCCAACATGTAACAAGGTGAACCCAATAAAGTCTACTTCTACTACACGGTTATGTAGAAGTTAATAGTACATAAGTGTTTAAACATCATACAATCCACTAAACATGACCTTCCAAAAATTAGTTGATAGAGAACACTTCGTTCCGAATTCATAATTACAATAGTTACACACTCCTCCAAACCAGAACCAATCATATTTGAACCTAATAATTCAGAAATGAAATTCTCATTCATGCTGTTAATTTAACCATTACTTCAGAAAGAATTTTATGAAAACCAAGTTTTCAACCACTGTTGACGTGCTTTTCTTGCATCTTCCATCGATTTCCTTATATTCTCTCTTACAGTTTCTCGCCATTTAGCTGCATGAGCTAATGCTTCTTCTCTGTGTTTTCTGATGGCCTCTAACCATTCTCTTCGTTTCTGGGCCGCTTGATCAAACCATGAAAGGGTACTGCTGCCAGGGCTCGAAGTTGTGACCTTGTTATTGTTGTTGTTAGGACTTGAGGTGCGTACATTATTGTTGTTGTTACCATTGTCAGGAGATGATGTTGGTACATTGTTGTTATTGATGTTCTCGTTACCATTTGTTACCACATTAGGCAAATTGTTTCCATTTGGTCTCTCAGTGTTTAGATTTGTGTTCCCGTTTTCATTGGGATTAGCTTCGGCAGGATCTACACCAGTATTGGAATTCGATTCTGTAGGATTAGTATTTAAGTTACCATTGTTACCTGTGGCAGTGTCTATAGTATTAGAATTACTGCCCTCATTAGTATTACCTTCTGCAGTGACTTGGTTATTATTCCCATCTAAGCTTGAATCTGTAGCAATATCTGCAGAATTGGTATTGGGGTCGTCATTATTATTAGTTCCACTTTGTGCAGGATCTACAATGACCTCTGGGCCACCTTCATTACCATTAGAATTGGCTACTGTAGGATTAGCGTTAGAAATACTGTTTTCATTTGTACCTGTCTCACCAGCATCAGTCACTAAGTTGCTGTTTCCATCAGAGTTGCCTTCTGAATTATCTTGATTATTAGCCCCATCTGCACTTGAGACTGTCGCAATATCTGCAGAATTAGTATTGAGGTCGCTATTATTATTAGTTCCACTTTGTGCAGGATCTACAACGACCTCTGGGCCACCTTCATTACCATTAGAATTGGCTTCTGTAGGATTAGCGTTAGAAATACTGTTTCCATTTGTACCTGTCTCAAGAGCATCTGTGACCAAGTTGCTGTTTCCATCAGAGTTGCCTTCTGAATTATCTTGATTATTAGCCCCATCTACACTTGAGACTGTCGCAATGTCTGCAGAATTGGTATCAGGGCTGCCATTGTTATTAGGTTCACTTTCTGCAGGATCTACTACGACTTCTGGACCACCTTCGTTACCATTAGAATTAGCTACTGTAGGATTAGTGTTAAAAATACTGTTTCCATTTGCACCTGTCTCACCAGCATCAGTTGCTAAGTTGCTGCTTCCATTAGAGTTATCTTCTCCATTAGGACGGTTGCCATTTTCATTTTCGCCTGTCAGAAAATAAGGGCATGTTAATTTTAATATTACATTTTCAAAAAACTCTAAAATAAATTCACTTTTACAGAACAAAATTGAAAAAAAAAGTTTGTAAAGAAATAGATCGTGAGGTAGCAGCTTACATATACTAAATTTAATTTTTGTAGATTTTAATGCTTTTTGATCGAATCTCTACTTTTGGGACATACTAATCTGTACCACTAGCCTGCATTAAACCAATATGTCGATATGCTGCCATTGGTATAAAAATGAACGTTCGAAAATTGATTAGCTTACGTAGGGTCGAGTTGATCAAATATGATAAAAAAAGTACATTGACAAAAAAAAATAAACAAGTCGTTTTCCTTCCTTGTAGATTTATTTGAAAACTCCAGGCATCTTTATTAATAAAATCGAGTTGTCGCGTAGGATGGACGGCAACGAGACGGCCACAAGTAATTGATAGAGCACATATCCGTTTTCATTGTCGGTCGCTCGCCCTTTTTCTTTGCTACCGTGGCAAGAATGAGCCCGCTCGCCTTCCTGCTGATTGTTGAAGCTTCGTTTGTTAATCGAGTTGTCGCGTAGGATGGACGGCAACGAGACGGCCACAAGACGGCCGCGACAAGACGGCCGCAAGTAACTGATAGAGCACAAAGCCGTTTTCATTGTCGGTCGCTCGCCCTTTTTCTTTGCTACCGTGGCAAGAATGAGCCCGCTCGCCTTCCTGCTGATTGTTGAAGCTTCGTTTCTTTAATCCTCCCTTACAATTTCTCCAATGCCTATTTACTCATTTCAGGTGTACAAAGGCGTAATTATTTATTTCCGGTATACTAAGGCGTATTTATTATTTCACATGCACAAAGGCGTATTTATTTATTTCACATCTACAAACGCGTATTCCAACCATTTTTGCAGGAAAGAATCATATGTAATGTAAGTGTATGGACTCCGGAACAACGGATACGCTGAATGAGGGAGTGAAGCAAACGAAAAACACCGTTTGCTAGACAGGGTACGCAAAAACACATAGACGGCATACACGCATTCCGTAAAACACATGACGAAGGAAATCGTTCCAGCGTTTTTAACGGTGCATCAAACACCACCCGTGCATAGCACGGGCTTCTGCTAGTTTTTCAATAATACCAGGAGTTTTCTCAATAATACTCCAGTTGTTATTGAAAAACTCTAGGTAATATTGCGAAAACTGCAAGTATTTTCTCAATAATACCCGGAGTTTTCTTAATAACTCCCGGAGTATTCATGCAGGTCACGGCTGAGAAAAGGAACAGCTTCTAAGATCGGTTGCGGTTCGCCCCGTTATCACAGTGGTTAGAGCGCCCAGCCTAAAATGCAGGAAGTCCTGAGTGTGAGTCTTAGTCGAGGCAGCTTTCTTTTTTTTTTCTCAGATTACCGTAAATTGTATTCTCGCCAGACCAGTATTTAATACACGGCGTAGGTACCACTCCTTTTTCGAAAGTTTCGTTTCATATTATTATCTGTGAAATCCTCTCTGTAACCTATTAGTTGCGTCCATTCGTGGCTGTGAAACCAATTTATTTTGTTACATTTCACAGTTTTTATAAGTGTACATTTTATCTTGAAGCTGGTTTTCAAAAATAGGACGGAAGCTCCTCTTTTACGTGGTATTTCAACGGCATCTATCGGTTCAAATGTGAAAACTCCGCACGTGTTCATGCTTTCCCCCAGAAATATCGCACACTGGGTCCTTAAATCTTTTATGAAGTCCATACATAACCCCATTCGTTAAGGAGGTATTAGAACCAGCGTCAACTAGGCTTAAAAGCCAAGACTGTGACCCCATGAGTTTGCTGCGTTTCACCACTGAACATCCTTTTTGCAGTTTTATTTTTGGTCTCCCTTGAAGCACGTGCCAAGAGACACAATCCACAATTGATTCCACTTCCACCGAGTCGGTCCTGTTTACACGGCTTTCAACATTGTGTAATCTAGGTCGGAACAGACAAATCATAGAACAGTCATAGAATTTTTTGTACACAAATTTTCTGCGAAATTCTTAAATTGTCATTATTATCACGAATACCCATTCTAAAATCCGTTAAATAACTTAAGCAGCTGAAAGAGCCATGAAACTACAACCATTATTTTTTTTTACAGATTGTTTTTCTGCGAGGTTCGTAAATTGACGCGTTTATCACGAGTTGCACCTAGGACGATATATGGTAAACTGCGTTAACCGGACTAGCAGATTCACGGCTTAAGGCGCAGCCATCATCGATACCTCCGCTTTGAGATTATGGGATGGCAGTCGCCATAATGATTGGCATGGGGTACACAATGTTCGAGAAGCACAAGACCAACGAGTAGGGAAAAACACGCATGACTACAGTTACACTGTGATATTCTTTGCAAATTTATCCTAGCACAGAAAAAAAGTTGGCACTAATTTTCCAATAGCTGTTCGATTTTAGAAATTGATTTTTGCATCATTTTTAAGACATACGGTGTTTTCACATTTTTGATAATCGGCTCAATACATAATTACGTGAAAACGCACAATTACGACAGAAATGATGAATTATGGGATATGTATTCTAGAACGATATATGTAAACTGCAATATGGTAATCCTACAATATTTTTATTTATTTATTTTAATTACAAAATTATTGTAACCCCCTACAAAGAGCATGACAGCAATTTCAAATTAAAACAACAATTTCACGAATCTCATTCAGGCGAGATCAGAGACGAGACATGCATGAAAGGGGTACAGTAAGAAGCGCCGCCATATTATTCTTCTTGCCTGAATGAGATTCGCAAAATTGTTGTTTTAATCTGAAATTGCTGTTATGCTTTCTATAGGGCGTTACAATAAATTTGTAAATAAAATAAATAAATATATTGTAGGATTTGCCTTTGGCGAATCTCATCAGATCTCATTCAGACGAGAACCGGAAGTTGGCTGGCGCCATGTTGCGTTGTTGGTGTTGGCCAAGCGTTGGATGGAAGGCAGATTACGAAGGTTTGTAATGCATTGTTTCTAGTACAGTTGCCACCCCCTGGTTGCACGTTGAGGCAAGGATTACAACGTTAAATAACCTAAGCAGCTAAAAGATCCTAACAAATCCTAAATCCTAACAAAAACCATAGAAACATTTTTTTTACATTATAAATTCCTGGCGAGGTTCGTAAATTGCTTCATTTATCACAATTGCACGTTGAAGCGAGGACATGGTCTGTCGATCCTATTACCTTCGGTAATAGTCTGCTAACTTCCATTCTGCGTGCTTCTGAAAACTTACGCCACGGGAGTTTTCAGGTGGCGCTGCAGTAAAAGTGGGCTGAGAATGCTGGCGATTTACAATGTGAATATGTTGGAAGAGCACTACCGTTCGGCGTTTGAGAATACCGACGAAATTAAAACAGGGAAAACAAATCCAATACCAAATAAATTCAATTAGAACCAATAGGCTAGAAAGTCAGCTATTCTTTATCCCATGAAATATGCTTTATTAGTAGTAAAAGGGAAGAATCTAGCGTCAAATTTGTACAGCATTACATGTTCGTTGTTCGGCTTTGCTGCACAGCTTTGCTGGCATGGCAACCATCTGCTGCATTATCTTGTCGATGAGCAGAGCGCCTGTGTTTTAACAATTTTCAACAAAGCAATAAAGCATAAGGGTTGCTAAATAACAAAGACGTATTACGGAAGAAGCAATTATTTTTTCCCAGTGTTTCTCCTTCCCTAAAATTCCAGCTTCTTTCGATTTTTTTCCGTCCGGTGTTCTTTTCGATTATATGCGTTATTTTTGTTTCAGCAATAACCTCCATTTAATGAGTGAAAGTTCGTGTTTTAAGCATGGTGTGTGTAGTGTGACAGATCTGAGGTTCAATCCTGTGACATTGCTTGCAATTGCCTACGCTTTTTCTGGACTAAAACAAAATTATTAGCAGATGTCATAAGCTACCATGATTTAACGCAGTGAAACGGAATATGTTATAATTGGTCCTATACGCGTTTTCATCCCAATTTTCATTTTTTCTTGGGGGGGGGCCCCCCCCCCGCGACACCGCCCCCCCGGGGAGGGGGGAGTTTTTAGTGCGATTTAAGGGAAGGGGCTAAAAAATTTCCACCACAAACTTCCATTTCCCTCTTCTCAATCTTCTGACAAACTCGTGAGTGATTCCAAAAGGTTAAAATAAAAACGCTAAAAAATATATTGTCTGCCACCAAACCAAATGGTCGAAAATACATTGGTAGAAATAATCTACCAACAGAAAACTGGTAGAAATATATTTTCTTTTCATGCTAAAAAAAGTGTTTTTCTGCGAGTTGTTCGGTGGTAGCGAATACATGTTTTTCCTTCCTGAAACTGGTTTCCCTTTTAGCTTGTTTCAATCTTTTCGCATTGTCTGTCTAAATAAAATGGCAAAATCGAGTGATTTAGTAAGGTGATAACCTTAGTGGTTGAATTTTTGTACAGATTAGACAATGTACAAAAACAAGGCTGGGAAAAGAAAATTTAGATTGGAAACCTCTGTAACTAGCTGGTCGCGAATTTTTGTCATGGCTCTGAACGCATCTGGCTGTTAACATGTTCTGAAGGTAGGAAAATATAATTAAATATATCTACATAACCTCTTTGCGAATTATTGTTTGTTTATTTCTTAAGTTTCTGAAAATCAAAGAATAAACCCAAATGGACATGTCAAAATACCATTCAACAAATTATTTTTTTTGTGCGCATAGGTACAAGATAAAAATTTCGGAAACCTTTTAGTGTTGTTGTTAATTTTTGCAGTTATAACTTCATTAGTAAGCAGGTACAGTTCAGGGATTTGTTAAGGTGAGTGCTGCACTAAATTGTCATACCAAATCGAATTATTTGCTTTACCCGTTTATTCAGACAGACAACACAAAAAAGTGAAACGAGCTAAAAGGAAAACCAGTTTCAGAAAGGAAAACATATATTCGCTACCACCGAAAAATTTGTAGGGAAACACTTTTTTTAGAATGAAAAGAAAATATATTTTCTAACAGTTCTCTGTTGGTATAGAATATTTGGCAGGCAATACCATTTTTTAGCGTTTTTTTATTTTAACCTTTAGGAACCACTCACGAGTTTGTCAGAGGATTGAGAAAAGAGAATTAAGTCTGTGGTGAAAATTTTTTCACCCCTTCCCCCATGAAAACAACAAAATTGGATGGAAATGCGTATAGGACCAAATCATGGTAGCATGACATCGGCTAATTTATTTTTTTATTCCTAAAAAGCGTTGACAACTGCAAACAATAACAAGGATTAAAACTCAGACCTGTCACAGTACAAACAACAAGATTAATACACGAACTTTCACCCATTAAATGAGGGTTCTCGCTGCTACAAAAATAACGCAAAGAATGAAAAGGAACTCCAAACGGGAAAAAAATTCGAAAGTCGCTTGGAGGATTCGTCTATGGAAGCAGAAACAAGGGGGGGGGGGGAATAATTGCTTCTTACGTAAATTAAAAGTTCTTTGATACTTAGCAGCTTTTATGTTTTATTTCTTTTTTGAAAATTGTTAAAACGCGGATGCTCTGCTCATCGACAAATGCAGTGGAGGGTCGCCACGCACCAGAGTTGTGCACAGCAAAGCCGAACAAGCGACGCTGTTCTCATTTGCATTGCGATTTCTTCCTTTTTACTACTAATAAAGTATATTTCATGGGGTAAAAAATAGCTGAAGTTTTAGCCTATTGTTTCTACTAGAATTTCTTTCTTAGTGGATTTTTTTTCACCTGCTTTAATTTCGTTGGTATTCTCAAACGCCAAACGGCAGTGCTCTTCCAACACATTCACATTGTAAATGGCCAGCATTCTCGGCCCACTTTTACTGCAGCGCCATCTGAAAACTCCCGTGGTGTAAGTAAGTTTTCAGAACTAAGTTAGCAGACTATTACCAAATGGCGAGGATTACACTGCTAAATGATCTGAGCTACTAAAAGAGCCATGAAACCTAACAACAACCATCGATTTATTATTATTATTTTTTATATACTTGCCATTGTCAATTTGTCGTTTTTCTGGACTTGCAAGAGCCACTGCAATTATCCCCAAAATGCAAAGCTTCATCAGTAACTTCGCCGCCATTTCTAAGAATTACCACGTGCACGGTATCACCTAGAAGGAATGAGGAAAAAAAACAAGAAAAACAGTTTGTCACATTTATACGGAAATACCGAGAACACATGAAGGAAAGAGAGTGAAGGGCTAAAAATGATTATATGGTGACCAGTTTGATCGATTCCTGTGACTCACTCTTCCTTTTGACTTGCAGCTCATTGAGCAGTTAGTAATATACTCACTAATAGCTCAGTTCTGTGCCTTTATAACTGAACAATCGTGAAAGTTGTTCATAAAGGCACGATTCACTTTCCGATTCCTCAATGTGACGTCACTGATGAAGCATCGGCCTCAGTGGTTGTTTGAGGCTGTTTTTCGCTGAAACCACAGGCTGAAAATGGTGGACCTATACAGTAGGGTGGAATGAAAAAATAAAATTTTCGAAATTCGAAATGTCATAGTGCAGAAAAATAATCGAATTTTAGCATCATTACCACACACACAAAATATCATCACTCTGACGTCATATCTTGAGGTGACTTCAAGTTCAACATTGTACGAAAAAACGGCGAACGGCAAAAAAAAGTCAAAAATTGTGATTTGATTGGTTTAAAATTTAATTTTAATACTGTCTCGTTTGATAAAATCGGAAATCATAAAAGGTAACCGCAATTTCAAGGATTTATTTTTACAGAACAGAGCGGTGACCTGTGACGTCACAGTTTGCTGCGGTACTGTCATCATGTGGCCGTGGATCCCGACCTCTGGCTAGACTGGTGGGGAAGACGGCTTGGATTTCAGCCATTTTGTTATTTTTTGGTGTCGTGTTTATCCACCCAAAACCAAAACTCGCACCTACTAATAGTTCGAAAGTTAAATGAAAACTAGAAGATTGCTACTAGCGGTAGCAATCTTCAAATTTTCATTTAACGTCCAAAGTATTATTCGGTGCGATTAACTTGGCTAATAGGATTAACCTTGGCGGCCTTTTCCTGGTGGAATAATATCACTACCTTCAAAGGCCGATCGTTTTTGGAAACTTGGCGGGTTTTCTACCAGTTTTGGTTTTCGGTGGATATCACAACTTTCATAGGACTGTGAACGTACATAAGGTTACACCGTCTGTTTAAGATGCTTTTTGCACACACGGAGTAACAATCGCTGATTTCGGTCGCTTCGCTCACTCAATCAGCGCATCCCTTCAGTTGTTTTTTTAGCCCTTCACCTTCTCCTTAATTTTTCAAGATTTCGTTCACATTCAGTCATGCAGAAACCCCCGAAGGTCGTTGTTACTAAAACAGCAGAATGCGAAGCAATTTATTTTTGGGTTATTAACAAAAAACCCATTAGCTCGTGTATGCTCGTATTGTTGCATAACCATCATCTAACGCGCATCCCTTTATTCTTACGCAATGCACGGCAACGTTAATGTGCCTTTATTTTGTCCTTCGTTACAGTTCAGTTTTTAGTTCGTCCAGACTTTTACAATAAATCTAAGGACCAGTCTTGATTGTTCAAGCCATTGTTGCTTAAAATCTTTGGTTGCAACTTGGAAAAGAAACGAAATTCAAAACCCTACCACGCATTTGTCCTGACCCCTACAACCCCCAAACCAACAAAAGGACCATCCTCAGATCACTATGCATCCGTGTGCAAAAGGTCAGGTACGTAGGCCTTCTTAAGTTTGCGCTAGCCATCAGCAAAAAGTCTATGGGATTTAACATGGGAAAAATCTTATTAGCTAGCTAGCTGTAACATAAAAACAACGTTATTGACGCATCTTTTTCTCTATGGTTGGTGGACACTCATCCTTTAAATTTTAGTTTTTCTTAATCTCTGACCCTTCCCCTTACATTTTCCACAATTTGAAACATTTCTGTCGCATTGGGATTTATCTTCAACATGCCAAAATATGCTTTCAATTGCTTACAGTTAACAGACACATGTCTGCTAGTGAGCCGCCTTTTTATCATTAACAATAAATTTTTAACAATCGGATGTCTACAATGGGATGATCTACTGTCACTTGGTGGCGACACACTAGCGTGTGTCTAGATCCATCAAGATGGTTAACGATTGTCGGATTTATGGTTGCGGCAACAAAAGAGGAGTAGAGGGTTCGTCCTTGTTTAGATTTCCAGCGATTTCGAGCGAATTCCTTCCTCCATGGCTAAACCAGGTAACGCCGTCTACTTGCATCTTACGCGATTATTTACCCCACCACTACAAGATGAGGGCACGCGTTGTTCGGTTGCCATGAGCAACGGACAGCGATGACGGTGCTATATAGTAATAATTAGGTTACGGGCCAAAATAGGCAGAAATGGCTATTTTGACCTATCGTTGATGCAAAATTATACCCAAAGTTTTGAAGGAAACTTAAACTTCTTTTATTTACAGCATTGTTTACAAGGTTTCTGAGAATATCAAATGAGATAGTGTCAAAATTAAATTTTTTAAACAATCAAAGCATCATTTTTTACTTTTTAGCCCTTCCCCCATTGATGTACAATGTTAAAATTGAAGAAGGCCTTTGTGATACCTCAAGACACGTCCTCAGAGTGATATTTTTTTGTGTGTGGTAGTGGTGCTAAGAGGCACATTTTCCGCACCATGACATTTAGAACTTCGAAAATTTAATTATTTAAAATTCCGCCTTGACCTGCAGTTTTCCTTCGCTAGCATTAATTGTGTAAACGTAATTAATATTATATATATATATATATATATATATATATATATACAAAAAAGTAAAAAGCCGGTAGGGTTCACATATGTACACCAAAATGTGACGTTTCGAGACGTTTGCGACTTTATCAAGCATAATTTTTTTAGTCCAAGGTGAAACGTCAAATATAGTTAAAACACTAGGAGGAAACTACAAACGCAACAACTAATAAACGACTCTGGGAATGCAGGTAGTTTTTGACTTACGTCCTGTTTACACGGAGTGACTCATGGCCGTCCTGTCATTAGGTTTTGCAACAATACAGAAAGAAGCGCTATAGACAGTTTTAACATAAAATAAAGCCAGCGAAGTGCACAAAAATTCAACAAGTAATAGCACAAAATTGGTAATGCCAAAGCAAAACATAGTATTTAAAAAGCAATTTAAAAGATGAATTTGCAACGATGCTTGACTGTTAATTTTGACGCCCTTGATAACGAGGTGCTGTTTTTCCCTGAAACGTCGCCTATTAAAAATTTTATACACTCAGGTTGCTTTCTTTTATTTTAAATCAGGTTTTGCATTGATTTGGGTCTTTATTATTTTAAAATTGTATGTTTTAGTTTTTGCGTTGGTGGTTTCCCTCGAGGTTTTTTTTATGTGTGTGTTTGACGTTTAATCTTGTGCTAAAAAAAATTTGTTATGCTTGATAAAGAGTCGTACACGACTCGAAAACGTCGCTATTTTAATGTATAATGTTTATGTGCATCCCACTGGCTTTTTACCAATTCATAATGGTTCCATGAACGCATTTATCGAACGGTAGTTAACTCAAACTGCTTAGCAATCCCCTTGACAACACAAGTGATGGCGAACAAACGCTCTCAAAACTCTTCTTTCGTGGTATGGGCCGCCATTTTGCTCATACATGCATCCAGCAAATGCGTTCTAAAACAGTTGATGCGTGCGACGACATTTTTGATGGACACGATCACTTTTGATGTATTCGGTCGCTGAGCATTTCGATGAATTTTTGAAAGTGCTCAGTGTATTGAAAATGAGAAGCAAAGTCAACTGTATTTCTAAAACCGATCCTCGACGTAAAATTTTGTTGCTGAGCTCAAAACATTTCTCTCCTGAGAGAATGTGTAGGCCGTAGTTTTGACGCGCTCCCAGCCAAGGCCATGGCACCAGGAGGAGAGAAGGGAAATTTTGATAGGTAAATCACATCGGAAATTCCTGGGTTCTTTTACACGCCACAATCGACATGAGCACGAGACGTCACAGGACCCTTTTCTTCCCGAAAATGCCAGGGGTGGACGAGGTCGGACTCGAACCCGGGACCTCCAGCACATGAGACGGTCATGCTAATCAACAGGCCACTTTGCCCCATAGACTATGTAGGCGTGGATTACTTTGCTTAGAGGCATTTAGTACTAGAGTAAATTGTCTTCTTACCCTATAACGGCCTCAGACTAAGGTGTCAGTGCGCCCACTGAGTCGCCGTCAGAATACAGACGACCAGGAAAGATTGAGATTTTAGTTTGTGTCACATTTTAAAATGGATTTGCAGCAGAGGACTGTGAATGGCATGTGAATGTATCCTTGTGACTTTATATTACATTATGATACATCGAGAAAAATTAATGTGTGTATCTCGATTGGATTTATCGATTGGAGACTTTTTAAGAATCTATGTCTAATAGTCGTTCTCGTACGTACAGCCATAGATGAGAAAGTATCGCATTTTACTTCTTTCTAGCCTACGCGAGCTCTGGCGTGAGTTGTGGCTACCATTAACTCTAATAAGGCTTTGCCCTTGAAGTAGCTCGAAAGCAAAGCATTATCAGAGTTATTCGTATCCGCGACTACCGCCAGGGCCCAGAGGGTATCAACGACCACGCTAGTGCTCTGTCCGCCAAGTTCAATTGTCACACTTTATTATTCAGACTTCACTGTCAGACTTGATTATTGAAAGTTATTTATTATTCAATTCCAGTTATTATTGTCCCTCTCATTGTCGTCGGAAGATAGCCAGATATTGGATTCGTGCTCCTTAAAAACATTATTATTATTATTATTTATTTATTTCAAGGACGGTAGCCTTCCACAAGCCATCTACCCTACAAATCAACAACAAAGCAAAATCAAAACAACAAAACGCACCTTAACTCTAACACAATTGACAAACAAATAACAACAACAACAATCAATCCCAGTTTTGTTATATTAACAACTACTCGCTATGGTACAGTATATTATCGAAGGTAGTACTTTTCGTCTCAGTACAATAATTTGTCCCCGGACTTTTCAACCCCTGGAGTTTTCGTACCCTAAAATGGGGAAAAAAATGTAGTGTGTTGTTTCTTCGTGTCTGCAGCTTTCCAACAGGAGAAATTTCTGTAGGGAGGAGGGGAGGGGTTGCATTTGGGCGAGATCGGATGAAATGTTGGTAAAGACACACACACACAAATATTTTAAACTAGCAGATATCCACAGATATACTTAAAAAATACTAAAATAATAAAATATGTGCACTAGTGAAGTACTACAGTGAGATGTTCCCTTCGCCCATAGACTCATTGCGAAAGATGCAACGGGCCTGCCTCCAGCCAAAAGAGACAGAACGGAATACATCAGAACACAAGAAGGCCTCAAACACCTGTGAGAACAATACGACCGTGTGCCAAAAAGCTTTGCTTCATATTTAAGCGGAGTCCGTCATCTGATTCGTCTGTAAGGACACTACGGAGCATTAACCCTTCTGGGATCTGCCCCACTGACTGCTATAGACGATTTTTGGGCTACACTCGACATGGGCATGAGGTACCACGGGTGGATGGGGCCAGGCCCCGAGCCCGCCTCTTACAAGTAAGATCACTTTTTAACAAAGTAGTCTAAACAACAGTATAGTGCAGTGCACATATTTTATTATTACTGTATTTTTTTTTAAATACAGTCGATATCTTCTGTAGTTTAAAATGATTGTTTTTGTGTGTGTCTTATCAACATTTCGTCCGATTTGTTCATTTCCTCCCCCAACAGAAAGTGCTCCCGCAAACACGAAGAAGCAACACAAGTTTTTCTCCCTATTTTAGGGGACGCAAAGTCGGGAACGAAAATTCCGGGGACGAAATATCCGGTGACGAAAAGTCCCAGCACCATATTATCTGATAGTCATGAATTCACGGATTTCGCGAATTTGATGTCGGTGAGGGTAAATAAATATGCGGCCAATCAGCCTAGAATTTGGTGAAATTAGCGGGTTTTACGCCCTGACAGCATTACTTACATTACTTTGACTTCGTTTGGTCCCCTCTTGTTTATTAAACTTTTGAAAGATTCTTTTTTTACGGTTCTGTCCGTTTTTAACACGTCCTAGTAAGTTTTACCTTGTTAAGATGGACGTTTTACTTGCAACTTGACTCATGGCTTTCTAGTGCTATTTGTAATTTTTTACATTTTACTCTTCATAATGGCTCTGAGGTGAGTCGAGTTTTATGTATTTTTGTGCACTTTACTGGCTTTTACTTAAAGGAACACCCGGCCTGCCTTATTATGTTCCGCCTGCCTTAACGCAGCCATGAGCAGATCGCCATCCACGGATTTACAGCGCCACGGTCGGCTGGGGTGGTAGCTGCGTTCCTCGCAGCGATGAACGTAGCTGCTGTCTCGGTGGGCTTTGGGGATAGTACGCGAAACAGAATCAAGTTGAAGATTGTGTCGTCACAAACCGGAATGATTCTCGTATTTTAACATCAAATTTTATAATTTTCTAGGCTAGTGTCTTATAATTTTGCTTCGGCAAACTATTGGAATAATTAATTTTAATTTTTACTGCATTAGTCGTTGAGATTTTTGATCTCGTAGTAATTACTAGCAAACGATTAAAATTAATACTGCGCACAAACAGATAAAACTTCAAAATCATTGTAGGCGCGCAAGGCATCGTATTCGTTTTGGAAGAACGTAAATAAAGTTCCCCAATATTCAACAGAAAATCTCCTAGACGCCACATTTTAAAACGGATTTTTAGCAATGGAAAGACTAACGGTAAATAAATAGACCTTTGGGGCCGAACTTGATGTGGAGGATCGAGAAAAATGGCGCTGGGAGGTATATCCCTTTAATAACATATCACCCTGACAACATTAGCTAATTCTCAATAAAATCCTACCTGCGTCTTGATGAAAAAAGGGTGTAAAGATCCTTGACTTTAAGTAACGGAAGTAGTATTGGTAAAAAGTTCTGCCATCGAGAAAAAAATATTTTACGCGACAGAACTGGGTGAAATCTGCCATTAGTTCACATTTGACTGGAAATCGGGCCTTTTCACGGTTTTACTGTGGGAGAGAAGCTAACTGCAAAGATTGAAATCATTTTGTAATGCTAATTCTATGAACGTTGGGAGCACGCCACCTAACATCCAGAAACTCATCCCCCATTGTGAGTAACATTGTTAAAGCAAGACAAAGGAAAGGTTACTTCCTGTGTAAGCAATGCATTGCATCATGACGACAAGGAAGCTGTCTGTATTACAGCTAAAGACAACATAGCTCTTTTATTCAGGACAGAGCTTATTACATCAGAGTGACAAGAAGAATACTGTTTATATACAACAGACGCACCATAATGGTTTATGGTAGTAATAGCAGTTGCAACCTATTGCGTTCATAAAAAAGTGCATTAAAATGCGTAGCGAAATTTAGATTTTCTTGAAACCAGTAGGGGTATAACATTTGAAAAGTATTTTTAATTATTAACAAAAGCGAGACAACAGGCAACTGAAAAGAAGTTCATAATATAAAATGCACCAGAAAAAAAAACGCATAAAAAATTTACGCTCAAAAAAAAACCTCGATTAAATATCTAACTAGGCTTTGGAAAAAAAAATAAGCAAGAACAAAAAATACAAAAGTAGTGATATGAGAAACAAAACCCACAAGGGTGAAAGTACCCGGCAAGTTACAGCCAGTAACAGTAGTTATATCAGAATAAAATGGATGCCACCAAGTTTTCTACATTGTGTACAACCCTAACTGATGATGCTGTACTGTACTGTACTGTACTGTACTGTACTGTACTGTACTGTACTGACCCTAACTGATGTACAACCCTAACTGGTGATGCCCCAAAAAAGTATTGATGTCACCTTCTGCCTCCCCCACCGCCAACGAAAAAACCGACTGAATTGCTAACTTGGCATTCACTAGCAAAAATAAGATGCTACCCCCCCCCCCAAAAAAAAAACTATAAAATAGGATGTATCAGAAACAAAGGCTGTAAACACTCGCAAAGTTTTAGCCAATGAAAGTAGTGATATGAGAACAAAAATGGCTCCCACCAAGTGGCTACGTGGTTGTACCAACCCTAACGCAAAAGTGTTCCCCTCAGAAAGTAGTGATATTACACCCGCCAACGAACAAACGCCAGGCTTATCCTACCGCTAATTCAGTAGTTAAATGAAAAACTTGGACAATGCTACGGATTATAGCAATGGTCAGGTTTATGATTAAACCTTTGCTCTAATAGTCGGTGTGATTAGCTTGACGGTTAATTGTTCGTTGGTGGGAATGACATCGGCACTTTCAAAAGGGAGCACTTTTAGGATAGGGTTGGTACACCATGTAGCAACTTAGTGAGAGCCATTTTTTTCTGATAACACTAAGTTAACTGGCTGAAAATTAGCGGGGTTTTTCAACCTAGTGGGTTTTGTTTCTGATATCAATTATTTGAAAGTCATGGATTCACGATTTTCGCGAATTTGACGAATGTGCATGGTATATAAATATGCAACCAATCACCCTAGAATTTGGTGAAATAGGCGGTCTTTTTGCCCTGACACCATTAGCTAATACCCGATATAATGTGTCACCTGCGTTGTGAAGAGGGGGCTTAAAGATCGTTGGTTTTAAATGCCGGAAGTAAAACTGATAAAAAGTTCTGCCATGGAGATAAAATATTTAATTCTACAGATCTGGGTGAAATGTGTCATTCAGTTTACATTTGACTGGGAGTATTGCCTTTTTATGGTTTTACTTTTAGAGAGAAGCTAACGGCAAAGATTGAAAATGAAAGTAGGGTGCACGCCACCTGTCATCCAAAATTCGTCCCTCATTGCTAGGAAAAATGTTAAATCAGGACAAAAGAAACTTTACTTCCTGTGTAGGCAATGCATTGAATCATGACGACAAGGCAGCTGTCTGTATGACAGCTAAAGATAACATCGTTCTTTTATTAAAGTCAGAGCTTATTATGTCAGAGTGACAATAAGACAATGCATATACAACTGACGCACCGTAATTGTTTATGGTAGTATATCAGTTGCAACTTTTTACGTTCATAAGAAATGCGTTGAAATGCGCAGATAACTTCCGATTTTCGTGAAACGAGTAGGCACGTACACATTTGAAAGTACCTTTAAATATTAAGAAAAAAGCGAAACAACAAGCAACTGACAGTTCATTATCAAAATGCACAAAAAAAAAATGCATAAAAAATGCACGTTCAATTAAAAAAAAAAACAACCGATTAAACCCCTAACTAGGCGTTGGCAAAATAATATACAACAAAAAATACAAAAGAGGTGATATCAAAAACAAAACGCACAAGGGTGAAAGAACCCAGTTTTAGGGCACGTTTACGCAGCGAATCGCCTTTGCATTCTTGCAGCTAGAACTCAATCGCGATGGCAAAGGTGACATTGCCGTGGTAACAACGCTAAATGGATTAGCTAAATCCGACATCGTTTGAGTAAATACTTGCAGTCTTATAATCCGTGCCAATAATATAAAGAGTTCCTCATGACGAAACAATTTTCCCAAACGCTTCTGAACTCACGTTATTAGCTGTTTTCTTTGCGAGGCGGCAGACATAAAACCGCCGCCATGTTGAAATTTCAGGTGATTTCTAGCTTCTAGCTGCGAGAATGCAAAAGCGAGTGGTTGCGTAAACGTGCCCTTAGCCAGCGTCTGCAATGATATCAGAATAAAAATGGCTGCCACCAAGTTTTCTACATGGTGTACCAAGCCTAATCTAAGTACTGACCGAAAAGTGTTCCCATAGAACGTAGTGATATCACTCTCCCCTCCCCAACCCATGAAAAAAAAGATTAAAACTGCTAATTGGGTACTGTTAACTGGGCATTGACAAAAATAAGATAGTACCAAAAAAAAAAAAACTACAAAATAAGTGATATAAGAAACAATACAAACAAGGGTGAAAGAAACAACCCTTCCAAGTTTCGGCCAATCAAAGTAGTGAAATCAGAACAAAAATGGTGGCCCTCAAGTAGCTACATGGAGTACCAACCCTAACCGAAAAATGTTCCCCTTAGATAGTAGTGATGCACCCCCTCCCAACGAACAGCCGCCAAACTAATCCTACCGACTATTATTACTTCATACGCTAAATGAAAAATTTAGCCATGGCCAGGTTTGTTATTTAACCTTTGATCTAATAGTCAGTGGCATTACCTTGGTGGTTGTTAGTTGGTGAGGTTGATATAGCTACCTTCTAAGGGGAACCCTTTTCAGTAGAGTTGATGCACCATGTAGCAACTTGGTGGCAGCCATTTTTGTTCTGATAACTGTGATTGGTTGAAACTTGGCGGGTTTCTACACCCTTGTGGGTTTTGTTTCTGATAGCAATTATCAGCAATTATCAGAAAGTCATGGAATCACAGTTTTCGCGAATTTGACGATGGTGAGGTTAAATAAGTATGAGGCCAATCACCCTAGAATTTGGTGAAATAGGCGGGCCCTGACGCCATTAGCTGATTCTCGAAATATCGCGAATAATTAGGGTGATAAAATCAGGGTGAATCCCACCCTTGTGGTTTTGATTCTGATCTTTGGCTGTGAGGATTATTTCGGACTACAAATGTCGAAACCATGCCACCCCAACGAAGTCCCACTGATGACGACACTTGCGAATTCAAGGCCAAGGTAATATGACGTCATATTTTAATTACTCATTGTAACTTCTAAAGTAATTTCCATTCTTTGTTGAGATGTGTCACCAATAATTGTAATGGCCTGGACTAGCTTGGTCGTCTACCCTGTGCCCTCAACAATTTTGGGGTGAACAGAAGGAGAATTTATTCCGCCTCTATCCTCCCATCATCCCAATCCACAAGATAATTTCGGCCAGCTTAACTAGAATTATTTCCCTATTTTGCCCTAACTCCCCAAATGTAAAATCAGACCAAACCAACCGAATCTAGGTTAAAATACCCCCGGAAAAAATACCCCGGAAAAAATACCCCTGGAAAAAATACACCCGGAAAAAATACCCCTTGGAAAAAATACCCCTGGAAAAAATACCCCTGGAAAAAAATACCCCCAGGATAAATACGGTAAACGTTTTTTTTTATGTGAATTAAAATAGACTGAAATCAGTGGCGGATGCAAGGCAAAAGGCTTGTGGTGCAATACTCAATGCCCCTCAGTTTCTTCCATAAAATTCTGAGAACCTTTTTATTTTGCTCTTCTTTGTTGTGTTTTATGAGGGAAAAAAAAGCCTCGGAAAAAAAAGCCTCGGAAAAAAAAGCTGAAAAAAAGTTGATGAAAAAAAACCCGGGGAAGTGGTGAGGAGAAAAAGTTGTTCTCAGGTAAGAGAAAATTCGTGAAATCATGAAGTTTCCACCAAAACTAAAATAGAAGGGGGGGGGGGGGGTCGAGAATCATTAATTTTCTAAATATTCCTTAATTGGGGAAGGTGTGGGAGATGTTTTCCCGAATTTTTTTTTCAATGTATGTAGTCGATCAAATTCAATATTCCACCCCCTCCTTCCCCGGTTACGGAATTTGTAGAAAATTTATGATTCTCGACGCCCCCTCCCCCTTCTATTTCAGTTTTGGCTGAAACATCGTGATTTTACGAATTTTCTCTTACCGAGGACAACTTTTTCTCCTCACCACTTCCCCGGTTTTTTTTCATCAATTTTTTTCCAGGCTTTTTTTTACGAGGATTTTTTTTTCGTGCACCCGTAAAACACAACAAAGAAGAGCAAAATAAAAAGGTTCTCAGAATTTTATGGAAGAAAAGTAGGGGCACTGAGGCTTGCACCACAAGTCTTTTGGTTTGAATCCGCCACTGATTTCAGTCTACTTTAATTCACATTTAAAACATTTTTTGACCATATTTATCCTGGGGGTATTTTTTCCAGGGGTATTTTTTCCGGGGGTATTTTTTCCAAGGGGTATTTTGGCAAGGGGTATTTTTTCCGGGGGTATTTTTTCCAGGGGTATTTTTTTCCGGGGTAATTGGATCACAGCAACTCCGTACATGGCAGATTCATTACTCAAACCAAACAATAACCAGATAACCAGCATACAGTTGCAAATCTCTCAAACCGTAAGTCCATGACATTCGGAGTTAGGTCCTAAGTCAGGCGAGCCTGAGTCCTTCTACGCTCCTTATTTTAATAATTAAAATATCATGTGAACTGAACCTAGACCTTTTGCCTCTTTGCCACCAGCTAAGCTTAAACTGAAATCTGGCCCACGTGCAATATTGTAGCTTCTCCCTTGGCTGCGGCGTATAGTAATGAGGGTCAGTCGGACGTACCAATAATCACCACACTTACTTCATTAAATAGCGCTCTTTTAAAACATGCTCCCTCAATTCGCCTAACAATTTAACCCCTAATGATAGATTTGATTTTAAAAACAGGCGCCCAACAAAGTGCGATACAAAACCCGTTCTTCGCAATTATGTGCAAAACAGCCAACAGCAGGATTTGTATCTGAATTCAACGGCCGTGGATTTATGACGGGTTACTTTTAAATGACGTAAAAATAAGAGGTGTGCGCCGTAAAAAAAAGAGGTGTGCGACCCTACAAATTCACCTAGATAAAGAAGTCATTCATTTTCGCTGCTGTGACGGCGCAAATATGTAGGCGTTCCAATACTTAGAGGGCAGTGGCGACTTTCGATATTTTAAAGCAGTGGCGCTAACACCAACTTTAAATAGCAAAACTTGTTGTTTAGCTTTCGTACTAAACAATCTGTATTTTTCACGCAATACTCTTGGACAAGTACACCCTATAAATTCCCGTACGGGAATTGTACGGGAATACAGCTAGTACGGGAAAACAGCTAGTGAGAATATATGGTAGATTTTTTTTAATAATGATATGTTTTTGATTAATGTGCCACATGCCTTTTGAAATTATGGTCTAAAGTTGTTAGCGTAGTGTTAGTCTGTTTCTTCTGATGACTGCATCCATTTTACTCAGAGCTACTTGTGCGTGGGTCTGGTACAAAGGTCCCCCCCCCCCTTCCCCGATCCTCTCGTCTCCAATACAGTTAAGGGAAAGTCACAGTCAAAGAATAATACTTGTTGAAATTAACATAAGTGAATCGCTAAACGTATGTTTACTCTATGCTTATGGTTGAAATTAATATAAGTGAACTAGCATCGTACCCGGCTTCGCCCGAGGATTTGTTTGACCCGTGGTTGTTTCCCATTGGTTGAAATTAATATAAGTGAATCTCTATGCTTATGCATTGCTTATGGTAGAAATTAATACAAGTGAATCTCTAGGAAAAAACGAAAATCAGTTCCATCTTCTTAAAGCTAAATATGATGTCATTATGCTACAAGAAATTTAATTAACTGAACAAAAAACGGTTTCTCCGTTTAGAAAAAAAACCATTAGAGCTCGTATCCCCATACTCACAGCTGTAAAGGTACACGAATAAAAACGGATTAGAGTTCACTCGAACGCAGCGAACTACAATTTGAATTCCAATTCCAGGGAACAAGAACTGTTATTACTCAGTGGTTACGTCAGAAAGTGAACGCAGTTTGTGTTTGAAAAATATAATGTTTGTGCGCGTGCATGCGTGTGTGCACTTAATTTGAGTGTTATTCAGGCTTTTTTTTAATATTTGTCTGTGTTTGTTGTTTCATATTTTAAGTGTGTTTAAGTATTGCGTGGATTTATAATTTGTGAAACAAGCATACTCCTAACTAAGGCAGTTTTTTTGCCTGTGTTTGTGTTTGTGTTTGTAATTTTCATCTTTAGTAGGCGTTTTGCTGTTTACGGCGTCTGGTTTGTATGTGTTTGTTTTAGATTTTCGTTCTGTTTCATGTGCGTGCGTATGTGGTATTTTGTGTGTTTGTATTATTTGTGTGAAGTTTGTTTGATTAGTGATGTATACATGAATGCGTGTGCATGGAGGCTGGCAAGTCACAAGCCTTGTTCCCTGGAATTGGAGTTCAAATTATAATTCGTTGCGTTCGAGTGAACTATAATTAATCCGTTTTTATTCGTGTACCTTCACAGCTTTGAGTATGGGGATACGAGCTCTAATGCTTTTTTCTAACCGGCGAAGCCGTTTTTTGTTCAGTTAATTTGTTTGCTTTTTTCCCTTCAGTTTTATTGTAATTGCTGCAGTCTGGTCTATCATGAGTACGGTATGTCCACTGTCCAGTCAATTTTGTTTGCGAAAAAACGGAACATTAGAAATGCTTATTTCTGTTCAGATTCCACCCAAGCTTTGTCACATGTTTGTTATTTGACGGCAACACACTAGCATGTGTCTACAGTTACTCTGTCAGATCGATGGGTAGTTGATTCCTCATTGTTGCAAGCGGATGCAGCATTATGGCAAACAATCGCGGAAACAATTCAACTGGCTTCCTAAAAACCCGCATTGAAGAAGTAAATAAGTCATTCAGTGATGGCGGCCGCCCAATTTTGAGGCCTATAGACGTCGCACCTGCGGTTTAAAACTGAAAGACTTAAGCGAAAACCAAGAACATTTCAGATTGGTTCTATCTGTGCACAACAATGCTAACTTACTACGACAATGTTACTTTGCCCGAGTATCGTTGCAACTTTTTCGAGTGAGCTCCAATTCGATCTTGTACATCTCGCCTATTGTTGCCACATTGTTATACGTTGCAGCATTGCATTCTGGGGCCTCTCCGCCGCCTGTTCAGTTTTTGAAAATTCTCGTGCGCAAACGAACTCTAATACTCGCCATAGGTGCTTGGTTACTTTTATAGCTTACTGAATGTTGGCTTTCAGGGCGGGTGGCGATTGAGGGTTAATGGCGCACTGACAGCCAGGTCATTACAATTACAGAGCAGTGGCCTGGGATCTCGGGTATGGCACAGCTTCACCAGTCGCGTACACGTACCTCCACGTCGAGAGGACAGGGGTAAACATTTGAAAACAAGACACGAGTCCGTTTTTGGAGTCGACATTTTTAAGCGCACAAGATTTAGGCGCCGCAAAGCTGAACTAACGTTTGTCAGGCCAAGACCAACTGGAATATTAAAGCTGCTACGGCTTGCTTTCGACTTCAGGCCAGAAACAGCCATGCAGGATGACGATGTCGAGATATATTTGCTTTACTAAACTCAGTGAAACGGCATAAATGCTGCCAACGCTATTTTCACCGAGAACGGTCTATACAAAAGAACAGACACTAAGCCTTTAAAGTGGTGTTGTTTTTACAATGTATTTACAGTCACTTACCCGATATGGCGATTAGAGCTCCCCAAACCTTCCGATCACTTCACTGTCAAACTAAATGTAAGTCTACCACACAAGAGTCAAATACTGCAATAACTGAATTAAATACATATTTGGTCAAAATGGTTCCATGACAAATCCCGGAAATAGTCGATTACACGTCAACAACAAAGGTGATGTATAGTCGTGTTGATGATGTATTTACTTCTCTATATTTCTAATTCACGGAACTGAACAATGTGTAAGGGAAAATAAACTCGTTTTGGCAATGGATTAACAGCGGGATTGCACGTAACAAAACAGCTGGTGGGATTTAACGGAAAATATAGGCCAGGGTTGGTTAACACACGCCATTGAAGTACAGGAAATCGAATATTAATTTTTTCTGACAAAAATGAATTTGAGGATCCGGTTTCATAATATAAATTGGGATAAAACAGTTCGTTGATATTTTGCAATTTCAGCATTTAATATTACAAGATTGATTGTCCAAGCCGTTGAAGGAGCTCGGCCGTGCAGGAAACTTTCGAGAGAAATTTCCAAGGGGGTAACCACGAGTGAATGTAAGGTGGTTGATTTGTTACAAGAACGGTGGAATAAAAAAATGTCTGGGGACTGCAATAGTCAACATGCAACGGGGATAAAGGTTTTTGAAAAGTGATC
>JAHWFP010110506.1:7885-25542 GCA_023313725.1 Lithobius niger
AATAACTTATTGAATTATGAAAATATATAGTTTGCTTGCACATACAAGTCTATTGGGACTTCGTGTCGGTGCTTGTACCTGGACGAATGTACTTGTACTTGAATAACGCATATATGTTATTATTATTTAGGAAGAAATGGGTCGGGTTCGGACCCTTGAAGCTGAGATTTAGCACACAGCACTAAAAAATTACTTCTATTGGATGGTTCGAATCCGGGTCACAGGCAAGCTGAGAACAAAGGCTGGATATTTTCAGTATGTTAATTATGATTTGACGTGTGTTTATTTCCCTAGTAGCGTGAGGGCACAGACCACCGATATAGAGCAGGGGCGACTTTTGAAAAAGGGCATGCTGAGGGTTGTTTTTTTCTGAGGACCTTTTTTTTTTTGCTCGTCAGTCTTTTTTTTTTAACCCCTTTTAAACTTGTCTCTCTTTTTATCCTTTTATGCCTCTTTCTGCCCCTTTCCTGGCCTTCTTTTTGCCCTTTTTTGGTCTCTAGGCCCTTTCTCTGTCTGCAGCACCAGCGTTTATCGGTTCAGAAAACCAAAATAGAGCATTTTTTTTTTTACAAAAAGGGCATTTTTCCGAAAAGGGCAGGTGCAATGCTCCCCTTGCCCACCTCCAGGGCACGCCACTGATTTCCCTACACATTTAACGTTGAATTGTTGAATTGTAATTACTTATTTATTTGAAATTTCCTTTGTTTCTTAAAATAATAATAATAAAAAAATAATACTAACAATAAAGAGAAAAAAATATAAATTCCGTTCCTAACTTTTTTCCTTTGCCTACAATTTTTTTTCGTAGGGTCAGTCAACAAAGAGGTTAATTTAAATAATTCCGAAACAACATTTCAACAGCTGTAACAGCGCAGAAATTTGGTAGCATTTTAGTGCTCCGAGAGGCTGCTTAAAACCACGCCCTTTCATCTCGTGCCGGCCCTCCCGCTAGGATTACTGAGACGCGTAAATGATCTTGTTTATCGGCTAGCGAATTCTCCCCCTTTAACGTCAGCTTAGGACTTCTCTGCAAAACACGGCATCTTCTTTCGGTTTCATAAACGCCTTTTTCCCGATTACATCATCGGGTCGACTGTCGTTAACTTCACAGAATCGGCAATTTATTTAAGCGGCGCTCTACGCCTAGGATGCCTTCGCGGATGCCGTTAAAACAAATAATAAAAAAACGTTTTAAACTTTAAAAAAGCGGGGGCAGCCATCGGGAATGGGATGAATGCCATCGGGAGAGAGAGAGAGGTTGACGATGATGACGGTATCGGAGTTTTGTCCTCGTCCTCCATTCACCGTTTTGTTTCTCCGCGCCGTCAACAGATGGCGCTGGTAGGGCGTGAAAATATTGCACGCTGGGAAAATTGCAGATCAAACATGGCCGACATCAGTTCTCCGATTTTTGGCTGTTGAAGGTAAGCGAAAATGCGGCATTTGTCGAAATCTGTCACGTTGTTAATGTCCGTTTGCGGTTACGTGGGCCCCGTTAGAATCGGGGGAATGTGGAAATTCGGTCGGCGACGGCCAGCGGTGGGTGGAATTTCGCCACCGTCAGAGGTTTCTCCGCTAAAGAATGGGAGATGTTTACGGTACCGTTAGCGCTGATGATACAAGCCAAGCCAAGCAAGGAAGCGGAATTATCGTTCACAACCCCGAAGCCTAAGCTGAAATCGTACGGTTTTAAGAGAAAACACTCCGTATTTTTGTTCTAATGTGAATCCGAATTAGGGTGAATGTTAAGTCGCGGTAATATGCGATTTTTTATTCTTTAACATCGCTTGCGTGTTTGTGGTTTAAATGACGCAAGCAGACGGGCTAAAATTATTCGGCATCGGTCGGAGCGAGTGGTGTGCGATCTCACCGGCTGGTCGAATTGAACGAACATTGGACGGTTTTGTGTTTTGTCTCCAACCTTGTCGCTGTGCCGTTGAGATTAAAAGGGCCCGCCGCCATCTCCCCTCCCCAATTTCCCCCGTTTTGAACCGGTCCGGCGTGATTAAGAGCTGTAGGTTACGTAATTTTAAGACGCTAACCCCATCGTGTGTCTGACGTATCCGATGCCAAATTCATCCATCCCCGATTTTTTTTTGCTCCCGTCTTAAAGCTGACTTTCTGGCGTTAAGGGATCGACACCAGATAGCTGGCGCGACAGATTCAATTATCGTCGCCACCCTCGTTGAATAAATTTTGAATTGATAATTTCCCTCTTAACCTAATGCGATAATTTTTGGCCCTGGCCCGTTGTGATTATCGGCACAGAGCCGCATTGCCTCCGTTGGGCTGGGTGCAAAACGTCACTGGACGAACTTAACTGCATAGCAAGCACACTCCGGTGTGCGACAAGCCTAATTTGCTACAACAAAATGTACCGTTTACGCGTACGGATGCGCTATTACCACTTCCTCCCTCCCACTAGTTTGACGACATCAAATAAATAAAACGAAATATTTGTAGACGCCATGTCTGTGTATAGTGCATCGAAAGCGTCGAGTGGGGCAGCTTCCCCGCACAGCACGTCGTCGTAATAAGCCTAACCGTTTAAAAGCACGTTTTTTCCCCTTTCCTTTTTTTTGGGGGGGGGGGGGAAAGACGTGTTATTAAAACAAATATACAACAAAAACGTATGTCACGTTACTGATAAATTACGACTTTAAAGTCTCAAAATTAAAGAAAAAACATAATTTTAGTAAATCAAGATCATACCCCCACATTCCCACGACAGACCCACTAATCTAGAAACACACTAATTACAATGATTACAATTTTTATCCACAAAGCCTTTGTAAAAATTTCGCCGCCATTGATTTCCGTAAATAGAAGAGCCAAGGTCACGTGAATCCCACGATTCCCCCATAAGCCTACTTTTGTGAACACGCGTTCCGAAAATGTAGCAGCACCCCACCTTACCACCCTACGGCTCTAAAAACTACATACAAATCAACATTTAAATGGGCTTGGTTTAGCATATGGTTCTGGAGGGTACACCTTCATTCCGTGGCGTGGAACGAGTAAGCAGACAGCCGGGAACCATACTATTGATTGGTCGTGTGTCTGTGTTAGCTAGTGCAAGAAAGCATTTGCTGATGAAAACTCACTGCTGACCTACATAGATTCCTGGTGTAAACGTCAAGGCACAGCCCATCTTTTAGTGTAGGCTAGTGTTTCGTACACAATGGGGCTCACTATAACTCATGATTTATGATTTATTTAGTTATTTTCGGTAGTCTATGTGAAGGTAAATAGATTTGTGGCTGGCATAATTTCAGAATAATTGACATATTTTTGAAATGAGGTCAATGTTGGTGTTGATTATATGTACAGTATTTCTGCTACACCGGTATTACGCCGGCGTAATTCGGATGTAGAGGCCTGGTAATTTTATATTCTGGTGGAGCTTCGTCAGATCATGTAGACTTACTCATCAGTGTTTCATCACCACGTGGGGGTGATTCATTGCTGGATTGTGAACTTTATGGCGTAGACACACATGGTGGCCATTCATTTGTTTACACTTTTTAAATTAGGCTGAATTGGTGTTAGCTACTGGAATAAACCATTGTGATTGTGTTGTGTGTGTCGTACAGAAGGCCAGTACAGTGAAATCCGCTCATTGATAAAAGAAAGTAATGTTCTCGGTTTTAAAATAAATTTAACGACGTAAAATATCAACAGCAACACCTACAGGCTACTCGATGAGAGTTGTAGCTGTGTGTGATATGTAGCCAGTTAAATCAAATGAACTATATGAATGCAGAGATACGAAAAGAATTTTAGTGTAAATGTCATCATACGTTAGTGCCAAGGCTTGATAAATTGCAATATGTCCTGGTGTTACGAGATAGGGATAGACCGATATTAATATCGGTATCGGTATTTACAGATATTATCGGTATTTTTTGTGCATCGGTATCGGATCTGTATCGGTGTTTATTTACCGATATTTTAGCCGATACGATCAACTTCCGTGCACGCTGGCTACTCCACCTAGCTTGTGAGAAACCTTTCCTGCATAGAATCGCTTGTATCCCATGACGTCATCTGCACAGCAGCTTAGTGAATTCAACGTGTGTGCATTGCCAGAATCAGGGAGGCCTATCTGCAGTGTACTCAGGTTTTTTTTTTACAGTCGAAGGTACACTTGCGGATCTGCCACCGCTGAGAAAAAAAATTTAATTTTAATTTAATTTAATTTTCTTGCACACCAGTTTCATAATGATGAAGTATGCGTTTGACTTTCTGACCCATTGACTTTTTTTTTAAAATCGGTATCGGTATATCTGTATCGGTGTATCGGATCTGTATCGGATCGGCGTGTGAGGGGAAAATCGGTATCGGATCGGATCGGTATTTTTCTGTATCGGTCGATCCCTATTACGAGATAGAATGATGTGGAACGCGGTTTTTGCTTTTTTAAAATTTGTTTATCTGATGTGGTTCATAGAGAATACAGATTGCATTGTCCCTTAAGCAGACTTAGTGGCGGGTGCAGACGTTAACAGAAATTAACATTCGAAATGAACTGTTCTGAACATTAGTTTAAACTCGCAAACGTTTGATCCTACCAAAAGCCATTGAAGCGAGCCTTTTGTTGTCATGCAATCTTTACGTGTTAGTTGCGTCACCAACTTTGGATAGTTAAAATGTGATGTCTCCATTACCTTTCTAACCTCCGATATAGCCAAACTGTTTTTCTTGACTATTTTCTGTGACGTTTGTGTAGCAACTTTTGAGTGCTACTGTTATCGTTCGTCTTGATGGTGGCAGTTTTTCTTTTTCTGGTTTGATTTTGTAAGCGCATGGTTTTGCAATATTCCTGTAGACAGTCTAGCTTACGTCTCAAACAGGTGGTGTTGGTGCAATATTTGTATTCTGGTACTGGCAAAGATCTCTAGTACAAAATATGGATGTTTCATTGAGTGGAATAAACGTTGTCTTCGTGATGCACAGTGCAAAGCAGAGCAAAGGAGCTTGTCCTGTGCTAGTGTCTGTCTATCTGTCTCCACCATAACTAATGAACCCATTGTCCGATTCATGAAAGATTTTCAGCATGCATTCCGTGATGTGTTTGACGAGTTTAGTTTGTAAAATCGGTAGGTAACATTGGGCAAGGGTTTTTTTATTTTGACTCGGGTATCAAATGGATCGTAGATCATGTCTCTTCTTCACCTAGGTTGTCATGTTAGCACTTTCCGTGGTTATTACATAATGGCCCTAATTAGAACGTTCGACTAGATTGACGGAGTGACTGTTGCCAGCATACATGCAAAATCTACCGAAGCAGGCCCATCTGGTATCCTAATGTAAAATTGTTGGATCTAAAGTGTGTTTTTAAGTGTAAGTAATCAAAAAATGACATGATTTGTCGGATTTTGTCGGGGATCCTAGATACCAGGAAACAGTAGATTTTGCATTTATTGTTGCATGTTTAAGAACAGGACTTAGAGACATTGGCATGACCAGCAAACACGTGCCAAACAAGAAAGATTGTCGGATCTAAAGTGTGTTTATAAGTATTCAAAAAATGACATGATTTGTTGGATTTTCCTGATGATGGCATTTTTGTCAGGTATCCTAGATACCAGGATACGGTAGATATGCATGTATGGTTGCAAGTTTAAGAACAAGACTTTGTGACATTGGCATGGCCAGCAAACACGTGCGTTCCACATTTGATAACTGTTGTTGGCCACTTTGGCGGGAAGATGCCTTTAAAACGGACTGGATTTCGTGCCTAAATGCAATTGAACTTTGTTGAGTGCGGTCAGCATGCTAGTTGTCCGACTCGATGAGAAATTCATTGTTCATCAGGCTTGAGTAATATTTGTAAAAGCTGTAAATATCATTCGTCTTTCCCAGAAGTAAACCATTAATTGCAAACACCTCAGTGTTGAACAGAATGAATTTATAAGGTTTCACAGATTCAGTCACTATCCAAGTGCAAGAGTCTTCACATTTTTGTTAATGTAACATTTTGTATTTAAAGTTTTAGTTGTTACATTCTATTGCTTTGCCAGGTTAATCTAACGTATAGCATGGTTATCAGAATTCAGAAGTTAAACCAACACTAATTTGTAAATGATCCTTGGGCTTTTACCAGAAGTAAATGGTTGTCAATAGCCATATTCACCCAGCACATAATCAGCTTTTAGTAGGTTTAGTAAGATTATTGTTAAATGTAGGCTTTTACGTCTGTGGTTATTCACAAGGTGCATTTTTTTTTCTTAAAAAAAAATTGTCTTCCGTTCGACTCCACTGTGCAAGGGAGTCCATTGATTTATCTTTGATGACAATTTATAAAGACAGTGTTTCCCTCTCCACTCGTTTTACCATTTTGATTGGTTAAAAAGCTGACAGTTGCCTTATGTTGCCACTGTCATTTCTAACTTCTTGCAGTCTTCTCCTTGATGAAGAAGACTAATTTTAAATAATATTTTGGGGACTACAACTAAAATTCCTCCAACTTTATATACTAATGTGCAGGATGGATACAAGGGTAGTTTTTTTTCCTTAAAATGTAAATGTAAAGTAAATTTGACCTTGAAAGGAATGAAATATGGGAAATAATGATTGATTTGACATTAATTGCAATTACCTGCTGCTATCATTGATTTGATTGCAAAATTGGTAGTTTGCTTGAATTCAATTTGATGATCCTACTGATGTTGAAATCCTTGTTTTATATACAGAGTGTGTAATCTCAATGGTCCCAATGGTATCGGGAGAATATCGCCTAACGTATGTGACATACGTCATATATGATGTCATCTTAACGATGTTGGGGACCATCCATTGGTGTAACCTTAAATCCCAGAAGCAGAACTTTCTGCCACTGTCTGCGACATCAATTGTCAGAAAAAAAGAATGTCTGCAACTAATCTGTTTTTATCATATGGGCCTGGTTATCCACACAATTATTGGTTTTTATTGAATAATTTATAAATGCTTTACCCTATTGATCTGGCTTTTCCATCAATGGAAAGGTCTCGTCGAGGTGATTAAAAGGGCTTACAGGAATGTCAAAAATCGGTAAAAAATTGCCGAAATGGCGGAAATTTGGTCAAAATTTGTCCGCGGCGGCCTTTCACGGTCACAAAGAATCGTCGCGCATCGCGCTTGTTCTGCTGCGGAACCTTAGATAACCTTGAGTCCATTGTTCAAGGTCATCAAAGTCATTTACCTTTAGTATGTGTAACTTTTGTGACCTCATGGTGTTATGCAGTGAAGTTCCCAGGGGTTGAAACGCCTACTTAATTTTACCTTATCTCTTTAACATCTTGAACTATTTCCATTTTGTTTTCTTTACTGCCTTTCATTCCTCGATCTGTACATGTTTGCAATCCAAACTAAGTGTGTATTGTTAATACGTATGGAGATGACCTTGAAGAATGGACTCAAGGTTATCTCAAGTTTCACCAGTGGATTGTCCCTAACATCCTTAACATGACATATAACTACATATGACGTATCACCGTTGAGATGAAACACATTGTATATACATATATGCTACAAACTTAAAAAAAAAACCCGTTGGTATGTATACCTTGATGAGAAGTTAAGCAATACAGCAATAGCTGTGCTCGATTGGTGTATATCTTTTGTTGGTAATTTGCTGATAGTAATCTTCCACCATGTTGGAAGACTGCCAGATTTTACACCGATTTTTAAAAAGCGTGATGTCTCAAACCCGTGTATGGAAAATGTTCCATGGCGTCCCGGTAACCAACCTGAAGTGTCCTAGTAACCATCCTGAAGCGTCCCAGTAACCATCCTGAAGCATCCCGGTAACCTGCCCAAAGTGTCCCAGCTTCATACAGTGGTTACCTACGTTTATGTCTAACTTCTCCTTTGACCGTCCCACTGGTCCCTCATCCGTCCCGGTAACCACGTTACCAGGTTTCTTGAAGATTTTTCATATACGCTCAAACCCTTCCAACTAACGCCCAATTGCTCTTGCCATTCCCTGTAAAAATATGGAAAGAATTGTTGGGCAGAACATGTTGATATTCATTAACGATAACAACATAATGCTTTTAGGACCAATACGGTTTTGATCCAAGTCACTCACCTGTTTTGCAATTACTTGAAGTTCGTGCGAATTGGACAAAAACCACTGACAACGAACGGCATCCCAGTCGAGGTCCTCCTTATAGATTTTGCTAAAGCGTTCTAGACAGTTACCCATCCTAAACTAATTGTGAAACTGAAGAATTATGGTTTTGCTAACAAACTTGTCTCATGGGTTGAGAATTTTTTAACTGGGCGTACACAGAAAGTGGTTGCTGGCACCACGTTGTAGGGTGAACTCCCAGTTGTCCTTGGAGTTCTCCAAGGGTGCACTTTAGAGCCCCTTCTGTGTAAAGGTTGAGCAATTTAACTACATGTTGATATTATATGGTTTTTGTTTCTGCTATTATTGGTATGGTCAGTTTTACTTTACAAAACCGTATATCTTCTGAATCTGAAAGATAGTTAAGGACTGTTGCTTCTGACTGCAACTGACAATTCAGTTTATGGAAGTGATCCTTGAGCTATTATTATTCTACAAATGGTATACGCTTTTTTTTTTTTAAGTAAAGCTGACGATACCAAATATCGGCAGAAACAAATACCGTATAATGGTGCCCTCTTCCTAGGTTGTAAGCACCAGGCTGTAGGATGAACTTTAAGTTGTTACTGGAGTTCCACAAGGGTGTATTTTTTGGACCCATGCTGTTTAAAGATTTGGGGCGATTTTATTATATATCGGTATTATACGGTATTTGTTTCTACCGATATTGGTATGGGCAGCTTTACTTAACAAAACCACAGGCTAACCTGTGTCGTCTGAACGATACTATCGCAAGTATCGCTTTCTCGAAACTGAAATGCCAGTTGCATTCAGCAGCGACAGTCCATCTCCCTTCCTCCTAAAACTCAATCGACTGGTTCACCAAAGTTGCTGTTATGGTACAATTTCGTGTGCTAACCTAACAGCTCAACGCAAAACCAACCTGTTCACTGAAAATGATGTCACGTGTACTCGCTGGATCCGCCAATGAGCGAAATGACAGCCAGTGTTTCAAAAATAGTGTTTGAAGAACGTATGCTCACTGTCACATGATCAACCATTACAACTGCTTTGCCAAGGGCATTGCTAAGCAGTTATAAGTTAAAATACAGGCTCTTTAAGTTTTTTTATTCCTTATATCAAGAACTTAATAGGGTCTTGGAGGAGGTAACTGAGCGTAACTCTAAAAAGCCCCTATTGAAACGTGTTACATTCATTCCTATTGTTCCATCCGAGTTTATGGAGGGCGCCACTCGTTCCAGCTAGTATTTTTTTGCTCATTTTTCAACCCAAATCTAAAGTAAACTAAATTACAACTAAGCAAAACAAAAAAATAATTAAATCCAAGCTAGTTTCGTTTAGTTTAATTTTAGGCAGTGAACTGAGTAGAAATTCCCACATAAAACTCATGGCGCCCTCTACAAACTTAGATGGAACTAATAGGAATGAATCTAAGACTTTCAGTAGGGTTGGGGGTCTCAAGTCACAAATTCTCCTCCCCAACCCTATAAATTCTTGCTTATAGGTAATAACTGAACCGTCTTTTAGCTTAATGGGAATGCGGTGTGTGACGACAGTCTCCACCATTTGTTAATTATGTTTACGTAAATAATCCTACCAGAATAAGACTGCAGGTTCACCACCTTTAGTGGGTGGATCCAATGGAGAAACCGCCTCCTGGCCGGTAGGACCGCTGCTTCACCACATCGGACTTTACCGCCCAGGAGGCGGTTTTTTCTACCGACATGAGGGATTGCGAAATTCATTGTGTATTTAAAAAAAAACTACTTTGGTAAGCTGTGGTGACCACACTGAGCTTTCTGGTGATTTTAGGAAAGCGCTCGTGGTAACATTTAGGATTAAGCAAGAGGGTACCGTAAATCGCCTATTAACAGCCCTGGCAAAGCTGCGACCCACACTGCCCCCTTAAAATGCATTAGGTCAGAAATTGTGAAATAACCAAGTTACAGCCTCCCCCCTCCTCCCTGGGTTTATTTAAACCTTTTTTTTAGCGGGATGTGTAGTTTTTATTATAAATACTGCATTTTATTTTATTGTACACTGTAGTTAGGTATGAGTTTTCACTATTGTAATTTGCTAATTCTGACCGGATTTCAGACTTGGTTGCCAAGCTCATGCTTGGGCCTATTCGTTTCTTTACGAATAAATGAATTATTAATTAATTATTCATAGCCTACTGGTTGCTGATGATGTGCGTGTTAAAGAGTCTGGTTGGGTATATAAATCTTGTCTATAATGGGAAATTTCTGGTATGTCGCTGCATAAGGCTCTTGAGACCAGAAGCAGAACTGTCTGCGACACCAATTGTCAGAAAAAAAAATTTCTGCAGCTAATCAGTTTTTATCATATAGTTATCCACATGTTTATTGGTTTTTATTGACTAACGTTTCAGTACGTTATCCTATTGATCTGGCTACTCCACCAATGGAAAGGTCACGTTGAGACTATAAAAATGGTGTATTGGAATGTCAAAATCTCTAAAAATTGACAAAATGGCTGAAATTTGGTCAAAATTTGTCCATGGCAGCCTTTAACTGTCCGCGATATATCGTCATCCGTCGCAGAAATTCTGCTACCTTCAGATACCTAGTCATTTCAAGCAAAAAATACCTTGCTTGCTTGCTTGCTTGCTTGCTTGCGCTTTTGAAATATAGCGAACAGAAATTGTGGTTAGTGTACAAACGCTCTCCTCTCAGTAAATTGAGCGGTACATTGTTATCGGTGCAATCACTGCCTGGAGTGTAGGGCAATGAATGAGGCCTATTTAATACTCAGGAAATTGTTAAAACTGTATTTAGCCTGGTTTGTAGCTTGATAAAAAGGCCATCTGGGGGAAGAAAGTAATCAGCCTCCATAAAGCTATTTGTGTCAGTTACTACATTCGTGTATTTACCCACAATTGCTAGAGCCAGGCTACATGTACGGTTGTTGTATCGTGATGAGCTGAATCTTAAAAGAAGCTGGTGCTTTCTGGGTGTTTTGTTAATGGTTGCATATTGTTCTCGTAAGTAATGCTTCCTGCAACGTTTTCTAATTTAACCAGTCTGTATGGATTATTCCTGCAGGAAATAACTAATGATAAGAAATATTGTTAGTTTCTGTTCACTTTAACTTAGTCTTAGTGCTATATGCAGAAAGCACTGTGTCCTAGGGATTCTAAACATCGTATCAGTACAGGCAGATATTTTTATGCTGTTGGGTGTAGTGAATTTTATCCCTAGCTACTCAAGATTCGCTGCTGGCCACAGTCGGACTTTCAATTAACTGACAACTAAAGTACTACCCCTAGTGACCGCCGCCACCAGCCACTGTCCCGAAGAAGTATATGCAAAACAAGTTGAAGTATGAAAACCCTTTTTAACGGTGAAGCCATGGAAATTGCAGTACAAGAACAAAATATACATTTACAATTTTGTAGTGGAATAATAAAATGTCCAATCAACTAGACTGATAGGCATATAACCAGTTACCTGTAGTCTATGCCTGCACTAGTGCACAATGCATTGAATTAATCACTAACTGCGACTACATAAATTACTTTTGTAAGTTACCGAGACTACAAAGGTACTTCGCCTAACACTAAAACTACGTCTGTACGCTCAGGTACCCACCCGTAGAGTGAGAAATCGAACTCCTGAATTCGTTGCAATGGTTTCCCGGGCAAACGCCCAATTGGTCAACAGCAAACACGAGTTAACGACCATTACGAACCAACGCCAATCCAAGTAAATGTGATTAACCGTCACCTGGATCCATACGATAAATCCGTTACGATTCCATCCGCCATTCTGTCCAGAAATGCCTCGGGTAGACCGTTGTGACAATAGCAACAGCAATAACCACGCAAGAGCGTTCGCTCTACACTGAAACTAAATTAAAGGGAGGGAGAATCAAACGATTGTAGCTTGACGGAAATACGAAAGTATCATTAAAGTACAACGATAGATACTCGCAAGTTAAGGTATTGTAGGCCACTTACCGTTGCAAGGGATATAAATTGCTCACTGTTTGAAGCATTTCTGTGTTTTTGTAACCCAATACATCGCAGTGTTGTGGGAATCGTACAATAAATAGACTTTTGAGGGAAAGTGGCTGTTGAATCCCCAGCAGCAGAATTTTCAGAATTCCCAACATGTACAGTACGTAATTATTTTCTTGCTCCAACAAACTGGTAGGTCAAACCAACACCCATCCTCCAACATTTTTGGGACACAATAACACACTTTCAGAGGAATATTTTCATGTTTATTGTAGCCAACCGTCAGTAAAAAGAACATTTTTTTTCCATTTTCTTTTATAGCATCGCAAATTGTCTTAACCAGTCTGTTTATGTGGTTGCTAACCGCACGTCGACTTGTTTTTATTCTTTAATAACTTCTTAGTGCTTTCACTTATTGATTTGGCTATTCCATCAATCGAAGGCTCTTGTCGAGATGATTGAAAGTGTTCGACAGATCAGGAAACAAAAACGCACGATTTTAGATATACTTAACAGGTATTCTTCAAATTTTCGACAGACTTGACACTCAGGCAGTCATATCAGGCAGTATGATTTCTAAAACTTTTTACTACTACATCGTCTCCACGGGAATCATTTTTGGAACTTGGCGCTCGCTCCTGGCGTGGCCTCCTGTATTTGTTGGGCATGTTGTTCCAACAATTGGAAAGCAGTTCGGTGAATATCACTCTCAGGAGAAAGCGGATTTCTGGGTATGAGGGACCGTGTGCGTTTATTAGTTTTGCACTTTTTCTCACATGCTGCTAGATTGCTAGTGATTCTAGTCCTCTAAGATGTCTATCGAAAGGGACATTCAACTCAAGCAACGTGGCAGTTCTTTCCCATCCGATTTAATGCTTTGTGTACATGAGGTGGGTTGCGATGCTGCTTTCACTCACTTCATTTCGTGTGTCACTGATATGCTGCTTGCCCCTGGAGACGAAGCATGAATTCGGGTAGGAAAGAACTGCCACGTTGCTTAAGACGAATGTCCCTTTCGATAAGACACCTTCGAGGACTAGAATCACTAGCAATTCGGCAACATGTGAGGAAAAACGCAACACTAATGAACATACACGGCCCCGCAAGCCAGGATATCCGTTTTCTTCTGAGAGAAGATTTCACCGAACTACTTTCCAGTTGTTGGAACAATGTGCCCAATAAATACGGGAGGCCACGCCAGGCGCGAGCGCTGAGTTCAAAAAGGGATTCCCATGGCGACGATGTAGTAGAAAAAAGTTTTAAAAACCATAGTGCCTGAGAAGGCACGACAAAGTTTACAGTCTGTCGAAAATTTGCAGAATACTGGTAAAGTATTCCAGTATCTGAAAATTGTGAATTTTCGTTTCCAAACTGTCGAATTGTTAAAATGAATTTTCGAGTAATAACTGTTAACATACTTTCGATTAAAAGTCTCTATTTGAATATCAGAATCTGCCCAAAACTGACGGAAATGGGAAAAATGTACAGATTTTGTTCGCAGTGGTTTTCCACTGTCTGTGACATATCATGGCGCTGATTCTGCTATGGTGGCACTTGACCATACCGACATGGCAGCATGAGACTTGAACTGATAGTGATGAGAGATTACAAGTTGACGGTTGATTTCTCACTGGGGCCATCTTAAATGTTTTTCTTATATATTTAAATATCGCCTCATTCCACTTGTTTGGAAAATGGCGATTTTAATGTTGATCAAATAAATAAATGAATAAATAAATAAATGTAAATCCAAAGCAGTAAGTTTTCCACAGATTTGTTTACGACCAGCAACGAAAGTTGGTTCTTGAGTATTTGTTGACATCCATTCAGCTGAGGTGCTTTCACATCTTATAGATTTATGTAAAGCAGAGCGATTTTACCATGCGCCTCTGCCGTGACGTCACCACGAGTTAGCCATTGACGAACGTAAGCAATGGCTGTTTGACCCTCTGATTGGACTAGCCCAGTCACGTGATAGACGCGTCACGGCGCTTGGATTAGTGGTGCAGTCTTCGGCTCTCCGTTAGGCGTCTGGGCACCAACCCTTTCGTCTTCCTGGGCGATTTATTTTTAACTGATCTTGGATGAGTCCGTTTCTAAATATACTCGATGGCTTGCCTTCAGTCGGCCACAGGAGAATAGCTACCACTGCACACAGAGTAGTCCGCTGGAATAACTGTCAATATGAAAGGCTATAAATAAGTACTCGTTGCTAAAAACAACACCACTTACCTTTGCTTTTCGTACTGCCAACGCAACATTTTTGTGAAACGTGTACAATCCAGTTCTTCAGGCAAGAGTTAGCCGTGAAGTCAGGTTTCATAAGAGTGAAGCAGCGACGACTTTAGCAAAAAAGGGTAGCTTTATTTGTTATTTCTCAGGGACTGCCAGTTTCTTGGGGCCCGGTTGAGGACCCAGAACTCGACACCCATACATTCTAAATCTACCAAAGTGTCTGGTATTCAGAATGTACCATAAATCACGTATAACTATTAACTCTATAACTATTAACTCTTCTCACAATGCTATGGCTCATCCCCCTAAAATGCTTGAAAGTCAGAAATCGTGAAATTACCTATGGTTAAACCTAGGGCTGTAACTAGGTTACTTCACTATATTCTGACCTTAAAGCATTTTAGATCGTAATTTTTCTGCTAGAAACTGACTGAAAGCATCATACCAAAGCAAACTAAGTAGACTAGTAAACTGACATCGAATAAATTTGAACAGCCCGTGGGCGTTTATTGGAGATTTATGGTAAAAGTGTCTGTTCAGACTATAAAATTGTCTAATGGAAAGCGTGTTTTTTTGTGTAAGTACACATAACATTAAGTGATTTATCGGATTTTGAGTTATGATGGAGATTTCGTCGAGTATCCTAGACACCAGGATGCCGTAGATTTTGCATGTCTGTCGAGTCCCCTCCTGACTTTTCGCTGCAATTTGCTTTTGCTTTGTTAATTGACTGAGTAACTGTGGCAGACAACAATGCAACGTTGCAGTACGTTCCCCCGCCCCACAAGAGCCAATCCCTGCTAGTGGCATCTAGGACACCGTACCAAAAAGAAAACAGTTGCAACAAAGGTTGTAATCAAAGATTGCCCTTGAACTTGCACCAACAACAAATAAAACTATTACACTTAAAACAAGAGCAATGTATTGGCAAGGTAAAGTTTACTGATGGGAAGACAAGGTTTAGCTTAAAAAGACATAAATCCTTCCGGTGTGTCGTGCAACCCGTTGAGAATGGCGATTGCAACATTTGCAGTTTTGCACATGTTAGAGTTAATGTCGCTAAATCACCTCGTACGCAAGAAAAAACAAGAAAATGAATGTGTTGGCAAGAAAGCCAACAGGGATTTATGTCCCTTTAAAATTGTGAAAAATAGTTATTTGGGTTGTGGCGGGTTTTCGATTTCAGTGGCTGTCTGGTGCAATGCGACTTAACCCCCTTCCTACCAGTAATAATGCCTCGCACTGGTGGCAGTGGCCGAATGGATAGCGTGACGGTCTCTAATGCTGAAGGCCCCAAGTTCAGTCCTGGCTTCAGTCGGCAACCTGTGCATTCAGTTAGACAAAGGCCCCAGAAATACTCTGGATTCTTGGTATTTTCCAACAAAATTGTCCCTCTCTTGTTCGGAAATAGCTTTAGCAGTTGAAAAGGATGTTAAATCGTCTACCGTGTCTTTTTTCCGCATTATAATGAAAAAAAGTCGAGTGACAAAAAAAAGTTCCGTTTCGAGGGGAGCATTTTGCGTAAAAAAGGGTGGCCCATCATAGTAGAATATGGAGTAGTGGAATTGTACATTTGGATTGAGTAGTGTTGACGGTCCCTTTTCTCTTCACAACAAGATTGGAATTCGGAAGTGAGTGTTACAGGAAAGCTGTATTTGGTAGTGAGCGTGAGTTTAAACCGTTGCATAAATTCATAAAATAAAAGAGTGTAATAGATCGGTCACTACTGTGTTGTTTATGCATTGCGAATCCGTCATTTGTTTTATTGTCATGTAATTATAACCATTAGATTTTATGTTCCGGTACTAAAACATCCAATGTCATTTTGGTAAATGATAGAGTTGTGCGGGCCAGTAACCGAACAAGAATTTCCCCAAAACTTGAAGAACTTTAACTACCATTTAAAAACAAAATAGGCCAAGTGTCTGTAAGTTTTCCACAACCGTGTCATACAGCCATGGCTTTCTAAAGAGGGCGGACCCATAACGATATCTTGGAGTGGGCCTCAAGGTGATTGTTCTGTTTTGATGCAGTTTTATATTAATTTAATAAGTTTTTTCCATCAATTTCGGCAATGTTTCCAAGTTTGTTTACTTTGGAGGGGCCCTGCAACCCCCTCGATCCGTCTCTTGGGTCCACTGCTGGCTTCGATGCAATCATGCTGACGCATAGGCTATAGGATCGGTAACCGGGTGCTAGTAGGCCCAATGCAGGTCATCTTTATACTTTGTAACACTACCGAAAGATGGCGTTGGCATCGACTCACGGAAAGTACGACAACAAGTGCTATTACGCAGCCTTTTTATTAAATTTGAGGCGGTTTTAGTAGAGGTACGAACATAAATTTGATGGAGTAATACGTAGTAAAGTATACATCCTTCATTTACTAACTAGTTTTCCCCAATTCTTAAATTTCCCCACTGTAACCTGGTTACGTACGATTCACGAACCCTGGAGTCGTGTAATAGAGCAATGAATGTTAACTTTATCAGGTGTCGTAAGAGTTTTACGTTTTCCATATTCTCTACTTTTTTGGGGGAATTTTCCTTGGTTTTCTGCTTTCCTTTTTGGGCTTATGGTTGGACCCACCTTTTTTAAAGTGATGCTTATTTCGTTCAAGGACTGCTTAAAATGAGATACAGCTTGTTAAAATTGTTCTTAGAATTGTTCAGTTAAATTCCAAAATTTGCTCGAGAAAGCATACTTGGGAGGTTTGAAAGGCTACCAAGCCAAAGCCATGGCACCACCTTAACACGAGAAGGATAATTTTGCTAGGTATAATTCCAATCGCAAATTCATAGGATCTTTTACATACCATTGTCGTCACAAGCACGAGGCATACCCATGCAGGACAGCTGCATTGAGGTGATGACCAAACGATCGCCTTTGGTGGGCTAGATTGTGGAAAGACCGTATTCGAAAAGGTTCTGGAGAAAAGGGGCTAAATGCGCGATCGATGGGTCGCACATGTCCACCGAGTCTCTTCTCGAAAATGCCAGCGGTGGCTGAGGTCAGGGTCGAACCCCGAACCTCCGGCACATAAGGTAGGTGGCTAACCATGAGTTCATGTTGCGTCGAAAAAGGGATGATGGGAATCACGATAATATTCATATGCGGTGCATGTTTGGCTACCTTAAAAGAGTCGCAGTCGGCTTACCAATAAAAAAAATTGCTGCATTTAAAAAAAATAATTAAAAAAGTCAATTTTAAATTCCTTAATTTTGGCTACTTTCTGTAAAAATAAATCCCTTTCTTTTCCGTATATCTGATGTTAAAAATGCTTCATTTCCAACTTTTTCCAGTCACTGTTAATTTATCTCTTCCTGATTCCGCAGGGATACCGTTGATCAAATTCACTCCATTGGG
>JAHWFP010110508.1:0-10490 GCA_023313725.1 Lithobius niger
ATTGCTCCAGTGATAATCGAATTGTAAACTGTCAAACCAAACACCTTCTTCCTGGGCTACCGGATATAAAATAATCAGGTTGCATATTTGTAGGGCCAATGCAACTGCCATTCAGCAGACTAACACGTTTAGTAGCCCAGGAAGAAGATAACTGGAATTGACTCAACGTGTCTATAACTATTAATTGACGTCATCAGCAAAGTTAGGCATTTCCAAAGCGGGGTTTATAGTCCAAAGATCAGAAAAATAAACATAGAATAATAATGTGCCAATAATATCAAAGCCCTGCGACACACCATGGGTTACACTATTTTTTTCTCTGTCACTGTTTTGAAAGCCACGTACTGCAATTTATTTCAGAAAAAGTAACAGTTTAGAGCACGTCCACAATACCAAAGCATAACAGCTATGAGTTTAGTTTCTGTTGAAAGACTGAGTCAATAGTTTTAATTTCACCATCCAAAATTGGTGAGTACACCAACATCAAGGTTCATTTTCCAATTGTTTAGGCGAAGCTGGTGACGGATGGTCGACTGCCGAAACACAAAATCACCTTGGGTTGCTGGGTATTAGAAGCACAAATCTTATTTACACATTTTGCGTCCCGAAACAGTGCTAGAAAAAGGATGTACAGTATTGGACATTGAATTTTGAGACTTCAATGCCACACGAGCATTGACACAGCACTTTTTCCTGGATAAAGACTCCATTGTTATGATTTACCATTGTTACGTGAGAAACTTGCCTCATTCAAGCTATCTGTAGCGTAGAAACGTGCTCCGACAATGCAACGTTGTTCTATTTCAACAATGGAACAATGTTTGCACAAACATTAGGATCTACCAGGAACGATTAATCCATATGCAGATTTCAGGACAACAATTGAAGTTTGCAAAATTCAATGTCCAGTACTGTATTTTCAACCAAGCCTGTTTTAGAAGTAAGAATTAATGAAGAATCTGTTACCTGCCTTTTTTAGTTGAATCTCACCACTGGCCTGGTATGTATTGGCCAGCACAACACGACAAACGTTCACAAATGTGGAACCATTTGGTACAAGACATTATTTTGAAAAAAACATATTTTCTTTTGCTTTTTTATGTGACATGAACGATAACCCTCACTCAACCTATAATTTCTTTCGTTTGTAGATGGCTCCCCATTTTCAGTGAGTATTGGTTTGGACATTTGGGCGATTACAGATATGTCGCTTGAACAGCAGGTAACTGTTTTATATTAGCTTCTACTTGCTCTTATAATTTCTGTTGTGTACTTATTAAACAAACAATGATGCAAGGATACAAATCGAACACTGCACAAAATTCAGTTGTTGTTGAATTCCCTTAAAATTTATAAATTAACGCTAAAATTATGTCCAAGATGAGTAATAGCCGTCTGACTCTCTCTTTTAATAAAATATTTCACAGACTATTTAACAGAGAAAATGTATCTATAATTTGAATTATTAGAAAAAAAGATCGACAGCTAACCTTATATCTTCATATTTTATCATTTTAATAAAGCAAAGGGCAGTTGGGAAACATTAGTCATCAGCCAATCATATTTTTTAGATTAAAAAACAGCCCATGTTTTCTCATCTTTATAATTGGACCCTCCTACTTAGTGCAAAACAGACTTTCCTGTTCTCTTAATCTATTCCCTTAATCTAAGCTGTGCGAAACGCTTGGGAATATATAACCAAACTTGGGCATCATATGATGGTCCTAATTTTGCTCTGTAGTAGCAAAGTTGCACGTGCAGCTCCATTTTTCCTGACAAATTCGTGCAACGCGTTCCTAAACTCGGCGAGTGTAACATCATCACTCAGCTCAACAAAGCTTCATCAGTTCGTCATCACTGAACGACGATCGATTAGATTAGGAATTCACTGAGTATCTCAACCGAATGAATTTTAATACCTAGTACAATACACTGAAGTTTAAATTTCTGTTTCAGCACATGGAAGTGGATCTTGTCCTTACTGTTTCATGGATCGATAGTCGATTATCTGTGTCTCCTAACGTTACCAATGCAAGCGAATGGCTTGAATTAGGAAAAGAAATGGATTTCATCTGGACTCCAGTCCTAGCTTTCCAGAATTGTAAAGGCTGTTCACCCTTTGCATTTAAATCTAACAATTACGCACCTATGTATGTTCATGCGAAAACTGGAGAGCTTTGGACACAAGTCAGGTAGAGAAAATCTATGCACTTTCTTCAAATCTACCACAACTAAATGCATAAACAAGTTTTAAAAATAGAAACAAGTGTAGTATTGCAAAGAGTTTACAAAAAATGCCGTTAGTATCTAGCTAGGTGTGGCCTAGGGGGTACTGGGGTCCTGGTGGTAATTTTGCGCTCCTTACTCCAACATTAATTCCGTATTACATTTCTGAGAGAATAATTTCCTGGAGTCCATAGCCATTTGCCACTAAAAAAAATGTTTCAAGTGAAATAATACTTAAAAAAAAACGGAAGCAAGTTGAAAATTCATTATTACCAGATTTGAATTGGAAATATTACAAATTTGGCTTGCAATAAAAAATTACTCAATTCTTTTACATCAGTTGTTGGGAAAGAATTACTTTTTTAAATGCATAACTAAGTAAAAAGTAAAAGAAAAAAAAACATTTTTACATCCCTACCAGCTCGGACTGCCATCTCTCTCTTTCTGACAATCGGCCAGGGCCATTTCAGTGTCCAATCTCTACCATTATCCCGTAACGGGAACACAACCCTACCAGGGCCTGTTTTGTATTACAAGAATGCATCCGCCTTGTTAGAATTAAAAAAAAATTACTGACTTTCATGTTATTACTGACTTTCTTGTATCAGGGCTATGATGGTGATTCGATTCTAGGCAATGGCCGGATTTTTATTTTCAATGCAGGCTACAAGCTAAGTTTTAAAAGATCGAGAGTCACATAATGCAGGGAAAAACTAGCACATGCTCAATTCGCTGAAATAAACAGACTACTTCAGTCTTTGATATTCATGGACTGCCAGAATGTACATAGCAACACCACTCAGGCGTAGTTTAAATCGATAATTTTTCGACAATCTTAGTTGCATTCTGAACTTAAAAAAAAACCCAAAAAACTATGAGCACTTTTGCGATGTGTTTTTATCAGATTCGGATAGCAATTCGTGATTGAGAAAAATTAGCTCTAGTTTAACCATGCTGGAGTAGCATTTTAAACGGGAATACCACGTTGCATTAAAAACAATACGGAGGAACTAAGAGGGTAAAAATTATCTGATAATTCCGTATGTGGTCAATTACCAGTGATATTACCCCAGTCGTAAGTCCATAAGAATTGCAATTTAGCTTATATAAATCCAGAACAGGAGTTTTTAAATGGTTACGAAAGATAGCATACTTTACAACTTTCTTTTGGTGCCATCAGCCTCACTCACAGTCTCCGATTTACATCTCATTTGTGACTTCTTCCTTGGATTAAACAGTAAGAGACGACCTCCTGTCTCTACCTCAAGATTCACACATTTCTCGATGTGTTTTTACCAGGAAGATGAAAGCTATCGTGGGCAGGTCATAAGTCCCAGCTGCACTACAAAGTGTATTAAAGATGCATGGATTCAAGCCAAACATAAGAAATTATAAACTACAAATAACGTAGTAAGGGAAAACACCGTCATGAACATGTTTCGTAACAATGGCATGACCCAGATTGGAACTCCTATCGACGACTTTGGAACAGTGGAGTCCTTCATTCCAACAAACGTGTGTGTAAAAGTGGCTTACTGTACTATGTTATTTTCAACAAATGATTTTCGCTGTTCGGCCTGCTTCCTCCTTCCAATACCTAATCTACAGAAATGTGTGTGCCATATTTACTTAATGTGAAATAATGCCCAATTTGAGCAATATCGTGACCTGACATAACAATGGTTAAACAATGCTTTACCGAATGATGAACATACTACCATCTTGTTTCGTATAATGCCTGCAAAATGGGGGCAATACGTTCAACAATAACTAAAGCATTGTTTAACCACTGTTGCCTACATAGGTTAGTATATCTGCATTGTTTTGTTGGTTTTTTGCCCCCGTTTGATGAACATATCGTTAGAATTGGTGCTTGTATCTGTGCATTGTTAGATGGTCTTCCCATTCAGCAGCATGAGCGAACGAAGTGGCGATCGTCTTTTTCTATTGCAGGATGGATGGGCATTTTAATGGATAATAACCGAAAACCACGGGAAATTATAAAACATTGCCCGTGGGAGCTACCGTGCCCTTACATTATTCTTTTATAATACCCTCGGTTTTCAGTCAGGATGTGCTTAAAAGGGAGAAAGTGAAACCTTTTCTAGCTTGTTTTAACTTTTTTATTTTATTATTTATTAAGTCTTTATTAATTATTATCTATTATTTGTGTACTTGTATTATTTGAATTTATTATTTGTATATGATTTGTAATTAATAGTAATCAATACGGGGTATGGAATCTTTGTTCATGACTGATACACTTTTTTTTTACGTTTTTTGGAAGTTTAATGTGCGATGCTACTTGTTTAGTGTGCACTGGTTCGGCTGTTGAATGGTTACAAAAGGAGGAGAAAGTTTACGTTGTTTTAATATACTACTGTTTGAGGTTCGGTTGGGTGGTCTGTTTTTTTTTTTTTTTTTTTTTAGATTGATAATGTTTTCTTTTTTGACTTAGCTGCTTACAGCTTGCAGAGACAGGGTGAAACTTCTGAAATATTTCAATAAATTAAAAATATAAGCCGTGAAATGATCTTTTTGTTGCCTTCTTTAGGTTGCTTGCAGTTAAGCAAAGCAAAGACATGAACAACAAATAAGCTACCTCAAAGTTACCTGTTTTAACTCGAAGTTAACCACTCGATTCACTCGAAAAATTGTCTCGTTGTGTAAATTACGTCACTTCGACAATTGTAGAATGATCGGTGTGTTGACGCAATGATGTGCAGAAAGATTAGATGGGGAGTGACGAAATGGCACTCCCTTATTTGACATATCTCCATGCTTTCAGATCACGTCTAGTATATTTTCACTATTATTTGATCATTTGTGTTTCTAGCTTACATAATTACGTGTCAATGTTCTTCTTCAGAAAATTAATCAAATTCACTTGTGAAATCCATCTACGATTTTATCCTATGGATATTCAAAATTGCCAGCTACAAATATATCCAGGTATGCATTTAAGCAACTATTAATTAGAATAGAAGTTTTCTCACAAAAGATTTTGTGTTTAAGGTTTGTAGTAAATAAATACTGATGCAAACCTATTTACGTTGCCTTTTGGACTTAAATATCAGACTGCCTGAGTGCGGAATCGAACCCACGTCCTTTGAAATCAAAGGCCGTAGTCCTACCACTCAGTAGGTCATGTCAGTATGGCTGAGTGGTAGAACTCCGGCCTTTGATTTCAAAGGTCGTGGGTTCGATTCCCCAGTCAGGCAGTCTGACATTTAAGTCCAAAAGACAACGTAAATAAGTTTGCATCCGTATTTATTTAACACTTATCGAGCCCAATTGGCTTTCTGTCCCGGTTATAAGGTTTGTGGATCATTCATTATCCCAGGCGTATTTCCTAATGTTTTTTTATTCACAGGGTGTTGCAACAAAGATGTGCTTCGTAAGACTGCAAAAGTGTAGCAAAATTTCGATCAATAAATTTAGACATTCAGATTCGGTATTCGAATAAATTTTCGATAATGTTTAAACAAATTTAAGCTGACCTCAGACGACATTTCAAAATATAAAATAAAACTCAGATTTTCCCAAATGCTGACTACCTTACGTTTCTAATGTATTCCTCATATACGAATAGCCGTTCTTTGTCAAAATACGAATACTGCAAAAACAACACATTAATAACACAAATACTGATGCAATCAATAAATTTAGACAAACATATCTTTACTTTTTATTTCATTTGCAGCTGCTGTTGTCGCTGAGTTAATCGTCCTCAAACATTATTTACCAGAAGGAGCCAGGAGTCTTACAAGCAATATAACTCTAGCAGAATTTGTTACTCCTACTATACACACCGGATTTTGTACTTTTACAAATGTATATGAAGAGAGTAAGTAAAAAAATACTCACTTAGATTGTGTCAAACTTATTCTTGTAGTTAAAAGCCGTTATGGTTTACCACAATACTACGACCTAAGGTCATATGTTTTTGCCAAAGCATGTTGAAGAAGCCGGCACACCTTCTTCAATGCTTGCTGGCTTCTTCAGCATGCAATCCAGTTGAGTTGATCAACTTTCAAACATTTTGTTTATATTTCTTTCATTCGGTTCAATCCTGCTTTGCTAAAACGCTTATCAGATTGTCATCAAACATGGCGTACATTTAAGCCTATTTTGGTATTCAGTCTCATCTTTTCATGGTTAGATAGAATTCACAATATATTGTCAAAGAAACTCACAAACCGTCTTTAGCCTCATCGCTTCTCTCTTTTTGGCTTTGATGCGATATATAATCAAATCGCCCATCTAAATCGCTGCCCTTGCACTTTGACATATAGTTGGTTCACACCGAGTGCTCACAACGAATCTATGTTGGCACATCATATGAATTTTATTGAGTTCCTCAAAATGTACGTTGCTTCGCTATCAAAAATGTGAAAAACGGTCGTGCTCGTTTCATGCTTCCTACAGCTTGATAACCTATCATCTCTCCATAACGCCTAAAATCAAATTAGCAAAAAAAAATTAGTATGTGAATTTGTTAATCCTTACTGATTTTAAATCTTACTGATAATAAACGATCAGAGTAACAGAACCATTTTTGCACAACCTGTTACATGCACCAAAATATTCCATTACAGTCGATGTTTGTTCGTGTATTGGGATGGATTAACCTCCGTACATTTTCCCGTAGCATAAACACTGAGCAACGATCGAGAGTTCTTACCTATCATTAATGCACCACAGCAGTTTCTCGCACAGGACAAAACTGCTTTTAATGCGGTGTTATAATGCACAGCACCACATTCAGAAGAACATATAAAACGTTGAAAAGAAACTTTCGGAAACCTTATTGAAATACACTCATTCGCATGAGAGATACCTGCCTCCATTTGAGTTTATGTGTTTCAATAGGATCTCTGTCTCCTTCTTTTTAAAGTTTTATGTGTACTTCTGAAAATAGTGCTGTGTATAATAACACAGTAATAGTATGCACATAGTAATAGTAACATATTAACAAGTATTTTTATTCTACACGAGAAAATGCTGTTTAGATTATTATACATTTTAAGAAGTATACACAGGGAACAACAGGTCGCTCATTGATGGCTGCTAGCATGATCGTAACAAGCGTTTACTTAACGGTTTCAAGATGCTCACTGACTGGCACAAATTCCACAGCAACATAATATGTTTTTTTTAAACTTTGAATTTAAATTTGCGGACCTTTTTCACAATAAAAAACCCAAAACTAGAACGACGAGGAGCAACTCACAGATGCAGCCAACGACACGGCCATGTTGCTACTCGTCATTTTGGTTTTGTGCTCTTTTAATTTGTACAGGGTTCGTAAATTAGTACTGAAAATTTAAAAAGCTTGCTTTCATACGTTGTCGTGAAGTAATTCGGAAGTATGCGTTTACTTCATGCTTTTACTCCAAGTTTGTACTATGTCGGGCCACGTGATGCCATAGTTGCTGATGGTGTCATAGTCATGCAGAATTACATTTCACACGCTGTTTGGTGCTTTAGATACGAACAAACACCCTCCCCCCCATAACCAAGTGATGTATTGTTCCAAGGTTGCATTTTCTCGCATCTTTAGCTTGTTGACGGCTATATAATTAGACTTGATGCCTCGTGTGAGTATAAGATTATATATCATACAAAGTAAAATCATAGATTCATATTTTATGCCTAAACCACAAATCCAAAACCAACCGAACGAATTGGTTAGCAAAATGAAATTTTTATGCAAATACGTTGCAGAGTATGACGCCCTCTTTACTTAGTTAAGCGAGGTAACTTTACACTGATGTAAATAAAAATGCATGGATGTATTTCAAAGAACCCTTCATTTCCTTACCACCATAGAACACAGAAGAAAATGTTAATCAGATCCACTCAGCGCCAGAATTACTCCGTAAGTGTTTCGGCTATTTTAAATGCAAGATGCCTGTTTTGTTTTTAGGAGTTTAGTTCGTATCATTTCTAACATGGAAAGAAACCAATAAGAATTTTACTAGCACCCTCAAAATCAATCTTACTTTGTAAAAAGTATTTTAAAAGCTACACACTTCACTTTTGGTAGATTGCTTCGTTTCATTAACATTAACCTAGAATCTAGGAATGAAAATTGTAATTAAAATGTATTCGGTGTTTTTTGAGTGATATTAGCAATTTGTTGGTTTTAGAAGATGACTTTATCTCATTACCATTAACGTATAGAACCCAAGAAAAAATTCTAATTAACACCCCTCAAACCCATACCACCCTGAATTAAATTAATTTAAGTACTAGTTGTTTAATTTTCTGATTTCATTTCCTTATCAATGTAGAACCCAATAACTAAAATATTAACAAGTGCCATTTAGAATCAGAACTAAATTTTGGTGCATTAAATATGACTACAGATGCCCGATGCCCGATGTTTCCGAAAAACTCTGAACGCATTTGCCAAGAATGTATTCATTATTAAAGATTGATTCATTAATGAATGAGTTTATTAATCAATGCACGATTGAATTGTTACAACTTCATCAATTTAATAGACTAGGTCGTGATTTAGTTTTAATTACAGCTTTTCTTTCGATAGTGTATCTAAATGTTAATGTTTCTGATTTTTATCTTTGTGAGGTATTTAAAACACATTGCATGCAATACGTAATGTAGTGAAACACACCACTCCATACTGTAAGATAGGTTTATCCGACATTTAACTGATATTTCGGTAAAGGGCTAATTCTGTATCACGAGTTGCAAAGAGGGGGGGGGGTAGATGAGGCTTAATGGCGCGTCGACAGCTTGGTCATTAGCGCCAACCTCAGTCACAGTGCAGTGGTCCGGGTTGCCACTGCACCACACATTACAGAGACATTATTCAAACCCCTAATCTAAATCTTGTCATACATCTGTACCTCCCGCAAAAATTGAAAAACACCGGACAGGAGGACAGACGACTAACCCGTGACGGGTATGAACTCACAATTCACTTAAATAGATACAAATTCTAATTTTCAGGCAATATAATTATGTTCTGGTCATACTCAACTACAAACAATGGAAACATGTATTCAGAAAAAAACATTGTTATAAAAAATAAATAGCTTAAAATCTAGCAATAACGCTCCTACTTATAATTTAAAACAGCAAAAAGGAACCAAAAACATCCCACTGAAACAATTACCACCATCTTAAATAGTGTTGTCAACAAGAGCTATAAGGGTTAGCTGATAAATAGATATTAATTGCTGTAAATAATATTAAGGAAAATTGGAAATTAGCCATCTGCAAAAATTATACGCTAGAAATAACGTAGTACAGTACATTTACTGTACTACCTTATTTCTAGTGTTTAATTTTCGCTGATGGCTAATTTCCAATTTTCCCTAATAAGGGTTAACAACACTAGTATATATTTACTGGTATAGAGCAGTGTCATTTGCCGCCATATTGGCACCAGTATGGGTTTTGGAGGGCATAACTACAAGGTGCACTACATAAAAATGGAGGGAAAAACAACGGAAGAGCGGATTTCTTAGGCTTAAAATAACGTTGTTTTCTCCAACAACAAAAATCGCGCGTTTTAGTCTAAGAAATCACTCTTCACAGCGTCGGCTTCAGTATCTCCCTTCTGTTTCTCCCTGCAGTGCCTCTTGCAGGTAACCCATTAAGGCTCCAGCATAGAGTTATATACAATAATACTACGTCGTGTCACTGCTCTATACAATTTAAAAAGTCAAACCACTTTTCCATTTCAGGAAACTTGATGACATTTATGACTTGTGTTGTATTAGTCACTGATGTAATACGCTTCTAAAGCTAACCTGGTTTTTCCTAGCTTTTGACGAATACACCATGAGTGCTAATAAAACAAGAGCCATGAATGTTATCAAGTAGTTCTCTGAAATGGAAAAGAGATTTGATTTTTTTTAAATTATTTTCTGGTAAATGTATTGTCGTAATGCTTTCCGTTAGGGCATGCTGACGTCCCTATTCTAGATGGTGGTGACTGCATAAAACAGGAGAGTTTTTGCTTCCATTTTCGCTGGTGTAAATTGTATGTAGGACCGTTTATTATATCTTTGAAGCCATTTATCTTTACATCAGTGATTTCCTGAATGCATGTGTCCTTTATTTTTACTTAAACAAGGCAAGAAACATGATTTAGCCTATTGGCTGAAAATTAAAATTTGTGGCTCTTTATGTATATTGCGAGTTCTTTACCTGTCATGGGGCACCCGTCTATTCAAGCATCTTAATTCACAAATTAATTCGTTGATTTCAACATCTTTGCTCATTTTTTT
>JAHWFP010110509.1:0-10855 GCA_023313725.1 Lithobius niger
CAACAATTTGTTGTCCAGCTGCAGGGGGGCTTGGGGATATTTCATGGGGGTTCAATGGCTGGTTCGATTTCTACTGTTAAGAATGACTTGTGTACCAAATTTCCAACTTTTAGCTCAATTTTCAAAAATTTTTTCGTCAAACCTCAGTAAGGGGGCACGGGGGTGAGAGTTGCTGGGGACGCTTTGTGGGGGGATTTCATTAGGATTCCATAGCTTGTTCGATTTGTACTGCAAAGAATTACTTGTTTATCAAATTTCAAGCTTTCAGCTCGATTTGCAAGAACCAGGGCTGATTCTATTAATGCTGCTAAGAATGACTTGTATACCAAATTTCACGTTTTGAGCTTGATCTGCAAGAATTTGTTGCTCAAGCCTCAGGAAGGGGGCTCTGGGGGTGATGGATGGGGAGGGGGGCTGGCGCCCATGGGGATGTTTCATGGGGGATCCTTAACTGGTTTTTATTTATACTGCTAAGAAAGACTTGTGTACCAAATTTCATGCTTTTAGCAGGATTTGCAATAATTTGTGTACTCCACTTAATGATTTCTGCTTAGTGCTCTTTAACAATAAATGCTCTGCCGACGAGAATACTGCAGTCACATGAAAATCGGGCCCTGGTCGGTGTTAATAGCTGCATTTCAAACTATTGAAATTGAAAAACGGTTAATTGGTTCGATCTCTAGGTGAGAGCAAAGTTTCTATCCCATTTGGCTTTCAGTCACTAGCATATTGCAGTTACATTAAAATAGCACGCGGAATGCTCTAGGCCTTGTCCAGACCTACGTTTTAAGCTATAGAACTTGAAACTCGGTTCAGTGGTTCGGTCTCCAGGTGTGGGCAAAGAGTCCCAACAACAACAACAACAACAACAAATGGCCGTACTGTGGAGGCCAAACGGTTCAAATTGTTGTCGCTAAAATTTGCAATGCAGTGAAATAGTTACGACACGACCCCAAATACCAAATTTCATTGCTCTACGTAATTTCTGGACAAAACTAAAAGAGGTCGAAGTTTGACGTTTAACATGGAAGTTCATGCTGAGGCATACATAAGGACCGCTAACGCGGTCCTTGATTGCGTTATGTTCCCAGGTACTCTGGAGGGTTCGACGTCAAAACTCCGCAGGACTAACACCGTTGCTACAACAGCCGTCGGAATAACGCCTAAAAAATGACGTTAAGTAAAACTACAGAATGTGAAAAAACGCCCCATACTCTATAATACCGCACTGCGAATAACGCCACAAACGACACAGGACCTTTTAACCTTCCTTCGTGTCACAGAATCCACCCTTTTATTTTGCGTATTGGGTTTTGAAACACCCAAAACCAAAACTGGCATAAGAGAAGCCGCCAAGTTTCCAAGAAAGGGTCAGCCTTCGAAAGTAGTGATATTATTCAACCGAGGAAAATCCCCCAAGGTTAATCTAATTAAGCAACTTAATCGCACATACGAAAGTTCGAAAGTTGAATGAAAACTTTAAGACCGCTACTCGCGGTAGCAATCTTTAAGTTTTCATTTAACGTTCAAAGTGTCTTTATTTTGGGAACAACTGTTTCCGTAACGCGTTATATGAATACGAACTTTGTTGTCGTTAGTGTAAAGTATCCTGCTTTGGCCACGCACTCCACGTGTGTCTAACTGTCACTTTGAATCATAGATTCTAATGTACTTCATTGTCATTTTTATTATTTTTACTTACTTGCGTACCAGCAAAACTAAGACGACCTCATCGCAAATCGGTTTGTTGTTGGGTGTCATGTCACGTGAAAGTTTAAAAAACGTATTAAAAGCTTTAGTTTCGTAAGACCCGGACGTGACCAACTGCCAAGACACGCCACCATCAGCCATACTGAAATTTGTTGTTTTATTTATGGATGTTGTATGTGCTGTTACACGTGCCTAAACTAATCAGAAGCAATTTGCAGCTTTTCTCAGCATCACACCCGAGCTGTAACAGAAAATACTCCACAACTGCTGCAGAAATACTTCAAAATGCTCCTGAGTCACCCTAGAACTGCTGCAGAAATACCACATAATCATTCATGGATTACCGAAGAAATACCCAGAAACACACCTGGACTGTTGCAAAAAAAATCGCAAAGCTACTGTTTAATCGCCTCAGTACTGCTGCAGAATCTCACCACAGATGCTGGAGAAAACATTCACAATCCCCCAAAACTACTGCAAAATTTCCCTAAGATCTGATGCAGAAATGCTACAGATCAAACCAGAAATTCTGCAAAATACCATGAATCTTCCCAAAACGACTGCAGATTTCCTCCAAGATCTGCTGCAGAATCACTTAAGGACTACTGCAGAAATACTTCAGACATGCTGCAGAACCACTCTAGGACTGCTGCATAATTACCTCAGAACTGCTGAAGAAACACTCCGTGACTGCTGCAGAAATGCTCCATTATTGCTGCAGAATTATCTCAGAATAGCTACAGTATTACCCAAGAAATGCTGTTGAATCACCCCAGAATTGCTACAGCAAATACCCCAGAACTGCTGCAGAATTACCACAGGAATTACCACAGAACTGCAGCAGAATACACTCCCCTCACCTACAGAATTTCAGCAGAAAAATCCGCAGAACTGCTGCAGGTCAAATCAGCATGTTTGTATGGCCCTCAATATCGTATTTACCTACTACTGTTGTCACGCTTACCCTATTTTTTGTTGCACTGGGTTTTTGTCTATTGGGACCCAGAGTTTAATAGCCCATAGTTTCCTATCTATTACAATGCATGTCGTAACATTTTGTTTGCTACTGATTGTTATTACGTAATCTCCATTACAGACCCCATTGCTATGGTTGTTACTGGCGTTTGTTTTTGCCTTTTGGGGCAAGAGTTTGATAACCCTTAGTTTTCCATCATCAATGCACGTCGTGACAGTTCCTACTGTCTGTCACTACGTAATCTTCGTTACTCTTCCCATTGCCCTGATAGTTGTTGCATTGGTGTTTGTTTCTGTCTTTCGGGGCCTAGAGTTTAATAGGCTGTAGTAGGCATTTGAACAGAGACAAGGGAAGTAAATAATGAATCATTTTTATTTTAAGTTTATTAAAACCAATCAGTAAGTCCGCATCATTCACTAAAGGATCAGACGCTATCAACTATAACCTGGCAAGTTTACCATAAACAAATGAAAAGCGGCTCGCTATGCCGGGTAAGAGCTGGTAACACTTAACCCCATTCTTATTTAGGGTGGGCATTAATTATGTTATTAGAAAATTACACTTGATATGGTGTAGCTCTACCGAATATTCGAGTTGAAACACTTCGTCGACATGAAACTTAAAAAAAATAAAGTCAATTTATTGGTCTCTCTTTCATGAACCTGTCTGTGATATACTAAGTAATTACTTTTTTTTAGGGAAAGACTAAAACAAATTACACACAAAAATTAAGACAAAACTTACATGTAGCCAGCCGCTTTTCACGGCTTATACATAATAAAAAAAGCGTAAAGATAAAGATAAGGTCAAGAAAGGAGGGTGTCGGGCATTGGCTAAAAGACATCCATCACCTATCCTCCCCTCTAAAAAAAACCCAGAACTCGAGGCAGTTAAGCCTTGTTCGCATTACATTCTCTTCTATGCCCCCTGCCTATTTGAAGTGGTACTATAACCGATTGAAAGTAGGCAGAATCCGGCAACATCTAGTTCTATGCACCAAAAGAAGGAATGCACAGCGGCATTCTTTTTAACGAACCAAACGAGCCACGACCTCCTTAGTTACGGAGTGGAAATTTGGTACGTCCTCGTGCACCTGCGATTAAGCTGTACAGGTTAACAATATCACTAACGCTAGATGGCGCCAGGGTATTTGCGTGCGGTTTTCAACTTTAGGTGAGCGAAGCTGAAATACGAACGACGTCTGCCACTGGAGCTGGAGAAGTTCTGTTAAATCTTGTGAGGGTTTCTTCCCTGTCGTAGTTAAGTGAGTTGTACCATGAGCGCTTGGAAAGAGGAGGAAATGATAAGAAACAATGTGAACTATTGCTATACAAAATTTATGTGAGATCGCCTATGTCGGGTAACACCCGTCTAAGTTAGACGAGTTAGGCACATTGGTTACCAGCTAGTAGAATTAAACAGCCTAATAAACGGTGCAGTGTGCAAGTGGTCGTAATGTACCCATTCAATCCAAGCCAAAAGCAAACCCAGGCTCAATATACCCCAGAATGAGTGGTACGAAAACCGTTGAAACGTCATATTCTTTCTGATTTCGACTTTAAAAATGTGTGTGAACTCTCCAAATCCCCATGAAATCTCCAAATATGTAAATCCTTGAAAATCAATGGAAATCCATGCTAATCCATGCAAATTGGTGGAAATCCTTAGAATCTTATAAACACACAAACATTAAACATTTCAAGCACAAACTGCGTTCACTTTCTGACATAACCATTGAGCAGAAACAGTCCTTGTTACCTGGAATTGCAGTTCAAATTATAGTTCGTTGCGTTCGAGGGAACTCTAATCCATTTTTATTCGTGAATCTTCACGAAGCAGATCAGCGCACACACAAAGCAGATCAGTAAAAAATATAAATTGGAACAATTGGCGCCAAAGGAGAGAAACAGGGAAAAACTGTACAAAACTGTACATTTTTTTGCTGAGAAAATCGGAGAACCAGTAGGAGATTTCAGCATTGCAATTCAGAGTAAATCGGTGCTAATCTTGTAAAATTATGCAAATCACATAACATCTGCTAATGTTCTCCTGTGATTTTCATATTCAGTTATTTGAAAATCTCTTAAGAAGTTTCCGGTTTGTCAGTCCCCTCGCCAGTAAATTCTTCGTCAGGTTACTTGTTTAGGGAGTTATTTTAGTTGTAAGGTTTGTGTTGTTTCAGGAATACATTTTCTCATGTGTCGACTTTCTTTTTCCTGATTGCAGATTCCCATTTACAAAAAAGGCAGCTCAACCATCCTTGGTTTTTTGGTCGAACTTGAAGAGCCACATGATCGTTACATTCTAGGATAATTAGTTAAATAGTGGCGTTACTACAAACACATTTGTGTATTTGCAACCTTTGTTAGCAGTCTTCTTAGATTACTGTGCGTTTAACTAATAAACAAGCACTGTGAAAAAACATTAGCCTATGATCTCTCTGTGCAGACCTTTCAGAAAGTGAAACATTTTGTTTACGTTTGGTATTAAGACGACTAGCAGAGTTGCTCACTTCGCTCGCTCATGCCCTGTCATCTCGCTACACTGCCCCTGTGTAGCCCTTGTTGCCCCTGTTATCAACTTCATCGCTGCAGGTGTCGTGAGTAAAGGTAAACCCAACGACAAACATCACTTTCCTTTGTTTGTAGGGGTACATTACGTCATCCTTTGTTCGACGGTCAGGGTTGGTGACATAATTGAAACTGACACGTTATTTGTCATGCATGTCGCATCGGCTGATTTAAAGCAGACTTCATTGAGAGCAGACTTAAATTTGACCTACCAGTTGGTCCGTCGACACTTGGGGGTCTATTACACTATTTTCTTTGAGCACCGTTCTGGAGACTGTACGAGGGTACACTCCTGGAAACTAGTTGCTGACAGATTCAGGACTGATACCAGGAAAATTTTCTTTAGTACCAGAGTGGTGAATTGTTGGAATCTCCTACCTAAGGCGGTTGTTGAAGCCAACACGATTGCAGGTTTTAAAAATTGCTTACAAAAGGTATGTCTTAATAAATTTTTACAAAGAAGTTTATTTTAGCATAAATTAGTCAGTCCGGTGATGGTATCAGTCTGTAACTATATTTTAAGGTATTTTAAAATTATTTTTTAGCTTTTCAAGTTATTTTAAGTTATTTTTTTTAGCTGTAAGGTGTTTGTTAATTGAAAATTGTATATAATGATAAACTAAAATGTGTAGTAGGTAACTATTGTGTAAAAGTCGGACCATGTAAGTAGCTTGCCCTATTGGACCCCGTAAATAAATTTATTATTATTATTATAAGCAGGGCAGAACCTTCACCAAATTTTTATTTGAATAAAGTGGTGTTTGGCATAACTCTTAAAGTAAAGGGGGTAATCAAATTCACATATTTTCAAGAAAAGTATAGACGTGGCTTAAAGTTGGACAATTAAAAAATCCTATGTTATTTATCTGCAAACATCTAGATGGAAGACTTTTAGCTCATTGCCAACTCAGCCTAACCACCTGAATGCTTTAAAACCGAGCATTGAATTTTATACGTTTGTACTGAACGTCGTGGGGAAAACTGACTGTAATTTGTAAAGCACTGCAGACAGATTTTCGAGCTAATTAGGAGCTTCATAAAGTAGGACATCTGAATATGCACATTCATAATCATCGTCTAAATTAGACTATTAAAAACCTAATTAAATCTAATGGTCCTCTACAATAAACCTTTCGAATTCGCTATTAGCTCAGCTGCAAATCGTTTAAAGGCTTATAAAAGTGTATGATCTGGCAGAATTTGTACAATATTATCGTTCATCTGAAACAGCAGTATTCTCAGCCAAATTATCTGAAGGTATTTAGCAGAAGACACTAATTAAGACTAGAAATACTAAAATGGTTTATCCTGATGTACAGCATTGGACAATGAAATTTAGACAGAAAAATGTTGACTTCTCTCCTTCGCTTCTTTATGAATTACTTCCTTCAGGGCATGAGTGGTAGTGCAACTTCGAGTGTTTTAACATATTGGTTTCATAAATGACGAATATCCATATTTCATGTTGCAGGTTAGGTGAATGATAAACTATTGCAACAAATAATTACGACATTAAGTCCGTTTTAGCTGTTAGACACTTTTGGACGACGAGTCAACTTCTCGCATGTGGGTAGAGTCGACCTTAGTAAGAAATGACTTGTAAACTGAGCTTTAATAATTTAGTCTCAATAGGGTAACGCGTGGTGTGGTTTAAAACATTGGCATAATGCACTTTTGTCCTGCGTGGATGTAAGAAAATTAGTATTAAAAAGCACCTGAGCGTATAAAATACGGATGTAAGCCTTAAAAAACTTAAATTCCTAAATGAACAGATATTAGAAAAAGACATGTAAGCCGTCAGCGTTGCACTAATACGTGTAAAAGAATCTCCAGCTTCCCACAAAACAAGCTTGAGCTTCTTTTACATGTATTACTGCAATGCTGATGGCTTATATGTCATTTTCTAATAACTGTTCGTTTAGAGCTTTAGGTTTTTTAATGCTTACATCCATATTTTATACGTTTAAGCGTTTTTTTTATACTAATATCTATTATTTTTTTTGTTTCATCAAAAATAACAAAGAAAAAATATTACAATCACCTTAAAATAACTGTCATAAGAGAGCCTTTATAATACCTAATTTTAATCTATAAATTGAAAATTGATTCTTTGTTCGATCTCTAGGTGAGAGGAAAATTTCCGCAACAAGAGGAACAACAACGATTGCAGTCACATTAAATTAGTATTAAACGGGCCTAGGCTTTCATCATAACTACGTTTTAAGCTATAAAACTGGAGCATTGGTTGATTGGTTCGATCTCCAGGTGTAGTACAGCTGTTAAGGGCCAGAATTTGGGTTAATCCTGCACATCGAGCTAAAAGACATGAAATTTGGTACACAAGTCATTTCTCAGCTAATAAATAGAGCTAGCTATGATAACCCTCGAGATACCCTCTAAAGGCACTTTCTTTGCCCCCACCACACTCACCTGTATGAGGTTATTGACCAACAAATTCTTGCTGATCACACTAAAACACATTTTCCTTAAGGAGATTAATCAACTACTTGCGCCCTTGGAAAACCAACTCCTCTAAAAGGGAGTAGTCCCTCTGGCCCCACTCACGACTGTTCCCGACGAACTATGCAACCAGTCTCCCCTATAAACAGACCACTGCCTCCTACCACTTTAGCCACCTCTGATTTAAAGTGTCTACTTCTGAATGCTAGGAGTATTTTAAAAAAAACTTACCATTCTTTCACGCTCTGCTGGCGCAAAACTTTTATGATTTGTATTTTGTTACTGAAACTTGGTTGGGTGTGGGGGACACTGATGCTACTGTTCTTGGGGGATACCCTGTCGACATTATTCGCCATGACCGTAGGTCACACGCTGGAGGCATCATGGTGGTCCATAAGTGAAACCTTCCGACCTCACTGGTGCACCTTTCTGCTGAGTCTGAATCTTTCTGTGTCATTATCCCAAATTTTAACATTCAGTTTATTTTGGCCTATTTACCTAACAGTTATTCACTTATCCAAATTGAAACTCTTTCTAAATTTATCCTGACTTCCTTTAATAAAACCTTACTAACATTCTTTTAGGCGATTTTAACATTTCCTCCGTCGACTGGCAAATTGGCCTCGCTTCTGACAAACCCCATCGTGATTTCTTAAGTATAGTATTGCCCCACTGGCTTTCATGCAATTGGTTGATTTTCCGACTCGAGGATCTAATATTTTAGACTTGGTTTTTATGACTGAGAACAGGCTTATTTACGGTGTTACTTCCATTCCAAACTTAGGTACTAGTGACCATAGCGCTGTTGAGTTTTCTATTAATAACACTTGCGCCATTGTAAATCAGCCCTTTAAGCGACGTGCACCCATCAACTTTGAAAAGTTAAGACTACGGTTATCAAACTTAAATTGGCCCTCTATTTTTTTAGATGTCGATTTTCCAAATGTCGATGACCTTTGGAAAACCTTCTCAAACAACCTTCAGTTTCATATTGAAGCTTCTAGATACGTTGGTCATCCTAACACTCGAGATTCTTCACATTTTCTTCCATCCTTCATCCAAAAGATTGGTATTAAAAAATTGTAATGTTGGAGCCGACTTAAAAAATCAAATTCACTAGCCAACAAACTACTTTATGACAAGTTACGACTGGCCTACTCCGATGCTGTAAATTCTTGGCACGCCAGGCGTGAACACCATACTCTAACCAAAGGTGATCTCAGCTCATTTTTCGTCTATACCACACTAAAACACGATCTTCTAGAACTTTTCCACCACTATTAGAAACTGGACGCTATACAACCTCCGACTTAGATAAGTCAAATCTATTAAATTCTATCTTTATTGCTAATGGTCAAATTGACAACACTTCACAAAATCCAGCTTCATCGACTGTTATTCCAAAAATTCCCTCCTTGACCACCCTATCGGAGCTGTCCTTTAACCGTGAAGGCTTACTCTCCATTATTGCAAATCTAAAATCTAGTCATGCATTGGGCCCAGACGGTTTTTCCGCCTTTTTTTTTCAAACAACTTGTAGCCGAATTGGCGGACCCCTAGATTTTCATTTTTAATTTTTCTTTCGCAACTGGCACTATTTCATATTATATCTGTTTTTAAGGAGGAAAATCCGTCTGATCCATCAAATTATCGTCCTATTGCCTTGACTTCAGTAGCATGCAAATTGATGGAAACCCAAATCCGAGTAGACTTACTTAAATTTTTGACTGAACACAACTTTATTAAATCTGACCAATTCGGGTTTCTGCCAGGACGTTCAACTACGCACCAATTACTTCTGTGCTTGGACCGTTGGTCCTCTGCATTGGATATTGGTATCCCATTTGATACAATATTTCGATTTTTGTAAGGCATTCGAATCTGTTATTCATTCTAAATTATTAGTAAAACTGGTTAATATGGTAGTTAGTGGCAAACTGCTAACCTGGATTGACGCTTTTCTGTCAAACCGTTCACAACGTGTTAAAATTGGTGATTCTTATCCTCATGGGGGAAGCTTTCTAGTGGTGTTCCACAAGGTTCTGTTCTTGGTCCAATCCTTTTTGTCATATTCTTAAACGATCTTTCCTTTGACCATGCATCTGATTACAGTTTCCACCATAAATTTGCTGATGACCTTAAAGTGGGCTCCCCTATTGCTGATGGCTTTCATTTATTTGAAGATATCAACTATATCTATAACTGGTCTATTTTTTGGCAACTGCCACTCTTCTGAGTAAATGCTGTACTTTCCATATTGGTGAACAAAATCCTGGCCTCCTTTACTCTATGGCAAATTCAAACCTGAACGTTGTATCAAATATCTGTGACCTTGGGGTTTGGTTCTCAACTAACTTCAAACCCACCTTCCACTGTAACAAAATCTCTTCCCTTACTTTTCGCAGACTAGCCTTAATACGTAAATGTTTTATTTCTAACAATCAAGAAATTGAGATTCGTGCTTTTTGCTGCTTTGTTCGCCCAATTTTAGAGTACGCCAGTCCGGTTTGGTCCCCCCATTTACTCCAGGATATCGATGTCCTGGAGTCAGTCCAACGTTCTTTCACCCGACCACTGCCTGGCCTGAGGTCTCTACCGACTGACGAACGACTAAAACTTTCCCGCCTTGAGCCGCTGGAGCTGCGTCGCCTTCGGGCTGACCTTATTTTGGTATTTCAGATTTTGAAGGGCTTTCTTCCGGTCGACCTTCCTTTTTTCGACTTAGCGGCCCCATCTACAACTCGCGGGCACTATTTAAAACGTTCTCTGCCTAAATTCTCCACAGAGTGTAGGAGATCTTTTTTCGCTGTTCGCGTCGTCGGCATGTGGAACTGCCTTCCTGAGCACGGTGTGGCAGCGCCATCCGTACCAATTTTTAAACGACGTCTGTCTCTTTGTCCTTTGAACAAGTTTCAGAAACGAACATACTAAAGCATGTCTGCTGTTAATTAATTGCTTAACTCTTAGGGCCAGTGTAAGAGGCTACAAATCGAACTAGAATTTCTTCGTCATCAGACTCATAGACATGAGGGGGGGGGAGGAGTTCCGTATGTAGTTCAATTTCTACTGCTACAATGCATGTTATTAGTACATTCAGCAAGAATTTGTGGGTCATTGATGCTTCATTGGGGTGCACAGG